>PVKP010008875.1:0-13921 GCA_004027715.1 Plecturocebus donacophilus | reverse complement strand
CAAGTTGTCCATTCTTGTTAGCATTTTGTTAAATCTTCTTTCAAGGTTCTTAGTTTCTTTGCATTGGGTAAGAACATGTTCTTTTAGCTCACAGAAGTTTCTTATTATCTACCTTCTGAAGCCTGATTCTGTGAGTTCATCACACTCATCCTCTCTCAAGCCTTGTTCTCTTGCTGATGAGGAGCTGCGATCCCCTGTAGGAAGAGAGGCCTTCTGATTTCGGGTGTTCTCAGCCTTTTTGCACTGGTTTCTTCCCATTTTTGTGGATTTATCCACCTGTCGTCTTTGTAATTGCCGACTTTCAGATTGGGTCTGATTGGACGTCTGGCTTGTTGGTTATGAAGTTTTTTCTGTTTCTTAGTTTTCCTTTGGTGGACGCCCCTTCCCCACAGAGCTGGGCCTTCCCAGGTTCAGCTGTGCTTGCTGTGCTTCCCGGGTTCAGCTGTGCTTGCTCTCAGTCCTCAGCACTTCCAATTGCTCTTCTCCTTGTGGGGATGGGACCAGCGGAGCCCGACTAAAAGGGCACCCAGTACCGTATACTCCGCACTGAGAAGCACCGCGCTGGGGCGCCGGCAAAACAGCCGCCCAGGCCAAAAGAGTCATGCTGGCGACCCATGTGGCTCCTTCACCGGGAATCTCCCAGTTTGTGGGCATCAAAAATTCATCTGCAATTGCGGCATCCACTCACTCTGTGCTTTCACTGGAAGCTACAATCCTGAGCTGCTGCTACATGGCCATCTTGGATCTCTCTCCACACGGTGATGAAGTTTTTTCTGTTTCATAGTTTTCCTTTGGCGGATGCCCGTTCCCCACAGAGCCGGACCTTCCCAGGTTCGCTCCATGAAATAGACGTTGAAAAAATTAAAATTTGTCTTCAAATAAGAGCACTGGGATAATAAAAAGGCAAACTACAGAATACTACAAATGCATGTAATTTAATAATATTATAACATATATCCAGCATAACTACATAAAATTTAGCACTCCTATGTATATTAAGAATTTTACTAGTTACTTTTTAAAAATCACTTGTGTTTTTAAATAAAACGTTAGTTCTAGGAACATGATTTGAATCTGTTTTAATCTGTGTTGTAGTCCTAGCACATGAAAAAACCTGGTGAAATGGTTACATATTAATTCTGGGCCTTCCTCGCTATACTATAATTTTATCACTTAATCAATGTGAATATATTAGTTTATCCTTCATAATATATAATAAGTTACCATTTATTAGGGTTAGGAGTCAAGAACATGGAAAGGCAAGAACTCTAACTGAACTGGCTGAGGATATGTAAATTAAGGGAGTTCAAAAGAGGAAAAATAACTGCCCAAAACAAATTTTACACTTTTCCTAATTATTCTTATATCAGAATGTTGTCAAAGAAAAATACATTTTTGTTGATATCTTTTTTTTCTGACCACAAGCGTAATTCCTATTTATTGCAGAACAGCTTGGAAAACACACAGAAGGTATAAAACAGGTGAATAGGAGTAATCAAAGAACACCATCATAACAGTAACATCATAACGTGGATACAATATTTGATAAAATTTAGATGTGGATCTTTCCACACATTTATTGGTATTTAGACTTACATTTTAAGTTGAGGTCAAAAATTTCTGCGATTCTCTTATAAATGTTTTCAAATAATGCATCATGAATATTTTATAAAAACACAGAGTAGCCTAGTAGATAATTTTGAAATATGATTTTATGTGCCATTTTTTATTCTATCATACAATTGTTTTCTAATTCAACTGACTTGCTTTTATAGCATTTTCAACATTTTAAATATTTTCTAAGTCTTTTCTTCTTTCTCTCAGATTTACTAAAATATTCCATTTTAAATAGTGGTTTTTCCAGTATTTAATTTTGCAATTATTCCACCCCCATGATTCATTCACCTCCTGAGAGGTACCACCTCCAACACTACAGAATACAATTCAATCTAAGATTTAGGTCGGGACAGAGATCCAAACTTTATAATTCCGCCTTGGTCCCTCCCATATCTCATGTCCTTCACATTTTGCAAAGTATAATCCCAACAGTCCTCCAAACTCTTAACTAGTTGAAGCATTAACTCAAAAGTTCCCAATCCAAAGTCTCATCTGAGACAAGGCTATTGCCTTCTGCCTATCAGTCTATAAAATAAAAGCAAATTAATTACTTCTAAGGTACAATGGAGGCATAAGCATTGGGTAAATACTTGTGAGACATCAGCCAATAGAAAGGGGCTGCAGGACGCATGCAAGTCTGCAACCCAGCGGGGAAGTCTTTAAATCTTAAATCTCCAAAATGATCGCTGTTGATTTCATGTCCAACATCCAGGGCACACTGGTGCAAGGGCTGGGCACCTAAAGCCATAGGTAGCTCTAACCCTATGGCTTTGCAGGGACCAGCCCCCAGATGGCTGGCATTGAGTACGTATGCCTTTTCCAGGCTCAAATGGAAGCTGTTAATGGAACTAGCATTCTATGGTCTGGAGGATGTTGGCCCCCCTCTGACAGCCCCACTAGGCAGTGCTCCAGTGTGGACTCTGTGTGGCGGCTCTAACAACACATTTTTCCTTTGCATTGCCCTAGTAAAGATTCTCCATGAGGACTACACCCCTGCATTAGGCTTCTGCCTGGACATCCATGGTTTTCCACACATCCTCTGAAATCTACGCTGATGCTCCCAAGCCTCAACTCTTGCTCTGTGTACCCACAGGATTAACACCTAGTGAAAGCCACCAAGTATCAAGGTTTGCACCATCGAAACCTGCAGTTAAAGCTGTATGGGAGATACACTGGGCCAATTCAGGTGCTGCAGCGGCTAGGATATCAGAAGGAGTGTACAGGGCAGTAGGGCCCTGGGTGTGGCCCATGAAAGCATGCTCCCATCCTAGGCTTCTGTGCCTGTGATAGGAGGATAGGCTACTTCTGAGGTCTCTGAAATGCCTTTGAGTCCTCCCCATTGTCTTGGCTATTACCATTCAGCCACTTGTTACTTAAGCAGATTTTTGCAGCTAGCTTGAATTCCTCCCCAGAAAATAGGTTGTTCTTTTCCATCATGTGGCCAGGCTGCAAATTTTTAAAACCTTTACACTATACTTTCCTTTTAAATATACGTGCCAGTTGTACATCATTTTTTTTGTCGACACACATGAGCATAGGCTGTTAGAAGCATCCTGGCCCCATCTTGCATGCTATGCTGCTTAGGAATTTCTTCTACCAGAAACCCTAAATCACCAGTCTCAAGTTCAAAAGTTCTACAGATCCCTAGAGCGGGGCACAATGCCACCAGTTAATGGCTAATCCATAAGAAAAGTGACCTGTACTCCACTTCCATGTAAGTTCCAAATTTCGATCTGAGACCTCCTCAGCCTGGTCTTCAGTGTCCATATGACTCTCTGCCACCTAGTGACAACCTAAACAAGTCTTTAGGAAACTTCAATGTTTCCTTCAGTTTTCTGTCTTCTTCTGAGCCCTCCAAACTGTTTCAGCCTCTGCCTGATACCCAATGCAAAAGCTGCTTCCACATTTTTAGGCATCTGTAATTGGCTCATTGTTCTGTAGCCTTTACAGGAAGCATGGCAGGGAGGCCTCAGGAAACTTTCAATCATAGAAGAGGCAAGGAAGGAGCTTCCCCCTCACATGGCCAGAAAACGAAGGAGAGAGAGTGAGGCAGTGCTACACACTTTAACAAGCTCTTTTCATGAGAACTCACTATCATGGGAACAGCTCGACAGGGATGGTGCCAGACCATTCCTGAGAATTCCACCCCCATGATACAATCACCTACCACCAGGCGCCAACATTGGGGATTACAATTCTAAAGGAAACATGGGTGGGAACAGAGATCCAAGCAATATCACTATTGAACAAAGTAGACATCATGGATGAGCAAATAGGGAATTTCAGCACTGAGATAGGAACTGTAACAAATGGTTATGCTGGAAAATAGCAAACTATTTTGAGAGATAAATATTTCTTTCGATGGGCTTACAATTATCATTATAATAAACACAAAAATGACATGATAATTTTTTCAGACAAATAACGTTTCGATTATTCACCCCAGTGGAAATGCATTACCAGACATTTTAATGCATTTTCTCAGGCAGAAAAAATAACAGGCAGAAACGTGAATCTACACAAACGAATTACAAACCCAGAAAATGGTAAAGATGTAGATATGGATGTGAAAGGGAAATATCTCGGCCCCCAAATCACTAAGTTAAGTGAAAATTCAAGCTGGGAACTGCTTAGTGTAAACCAGGCTCCCAGTCTATTCATTGTCATTCCTCTGCTCACTGAAATAAATGCTTATCCGATTGCCTCCTTTGGAAGGGTTAATAGTAAGTCAAAACAATACAATTGTTTGTCTATTACCTACCTGTGAACTGGAAACCTATCTACTTTGAGATGTTCCACTTTTGCTTCGAGTTGTCCCTCCTTTCCAGACCAGATTGAAGAAATGTTCATCTTACATATGTTGCTACATGTCTGGTATCTCCCAAAATGTGAAAAACCAAGCTGTGCTCAGACCACCTTGGGCATGTGTCAACAATACCTCCTGAGGCCATGTCATGGGTGTGCATCCTCACCCTTGGCAAAAGTAACCTTCTAAATTGCCTGAGACCTGTATCCAATTTTGGGGGTCCACACAGAGGACATTTTATTATTTTATTGATCAGTCACTAATAATTCATAGTGTAAACAAATATGTGCGTGGGGAATAACAACTTTAATAAAAGTAGTAACAATACAATAAAGAATGCAGTGAATTATAAACATACTATCATAAGATGTTTTAACTGTACATAAACTAGTTTAGTATTATTTGAGGATAGAGTGTGATGAATTAAATATGAACTTTGTAAACCCTAGAACAACCCCTATTTTTAAAAAATGACCTAACTAATAAGCCAAGAGTAGAGAAAACATAAGTGAATGATAATAATACTAAATCCACCAGCTGGCAGAAAAACAGGAAAATTAGGAATAAGAAAAGGAAGAAATATGGAAAACAACTAGAAAGCCAGTTGACTTAAATGCATGGATATAAAAATTATTTTAATATACATGATCTAAATGCTTCAATTAAGACAGAAATTGTCAAATTACATAAAAATTTGAAACAACATTATACTTTGTAAAACAATCCCCTTTTAAAAATGAAGACGTTTGTGAAAGTTGGGTAAAAGTTAAAGGATGGAAAATATATTGATGTAATCACTAAATCTTACAGCTACAAAATCATAGAGCTATTATTAACTGTTAATAACACACACAAACAGAGAGAGAGAGAGAGAGAGAGAGAGAGAGAGAGAGAGAGAGAGGAGCCAACCAAATAAATGAAGTATAAAGAATCATGGAGGTAAGAGAAATAAAATAGCATTTCTTGTCTTCCAGCCTGTTACCTGTCTTGATTTTCTGTTGTATTAATTTCTATGGGTTCTTGTAACTCCCTAGCCTGAGAAACAAATGAAAGTTCTGCTCTCTCCATCCTGGTACCCTCTGACTCTTCTCCACTTCTTTGCACCCAGGTTGTTGTATTCTGTGATTTTTCCTTTGGAATTTAGGTCTGTGCATCATAGCTGGAGATTCAGGACCACAGAAAGCTTGGCTGAGTGGTTGGTCCTTTCTACCTAACCACTAATTTAATTTTGTGTGTTTGATTTTGTTTTTACTTTTGTTTCTTTGAGACAGGGTCTCAGTTTGACATTCAGGCTGGAATACAGTGGCGCAATCTCCGCTCACTGAAACATCGGCCTCCTAGATGGAAGGGAGTCTCCTGCATCAGCCTCCTGAATGGCCAGGATTACAGCAAAACAAAACAAAATCTGCATGTTCACATCTCACTGAGGGCAGGATGTAAAGGTGAGTGCTGGGGGCTAGAAGTTGCAAAGTTTCTTGGCATAAGTCTTGGTGGCCATGCGAGAGCATACACCTATATGGACTTGAATAAAAAATGAATCAGTGGGGACTATTTGGTCTGGGATACCACATCCAGCCATTCAGCGTGCAGTGCCCTTCACAGGGAGGTGTCATTCATGTGGACTAAAACATGAATGTCGCCTTCTTGAGAAGAGTAATGTACAGCATGTACTGCACATGTGGTGTCCCTGGGGATGGGGCTGTAGCTGCAAGCACAGTGATGCCTGTTTTGGGTCCTGTGCACCCACTCTTCAGTGCGGGGCTACTTCAAGGAACTTTTTGTGCCTTCTGGGAGACTATACATAGGAACAGTGGACTCCTGAAAAAACACATCCACTCAGGTTCTTCAAGAATTATCTCTCTTTGCCAAATAAGGCTTGGCTCAAATCAGACAGGCACTGTATAGAGGCCACATCCATTTTTGTCAGCTGAGAGGTTTTACTCCAGATTCCCAAATTCTCTAAACTTTCCTCACTTATCAACTAGTCATCATTTGCAAGGCTCCTCCTTTAGAGCTCCCAAAAGACTCTCCTGCTTCTTAGATCCCTTCATTGCTGATCCACAGAGTTCGTTTTCTCTCAAGTACTAATAGATTTTCTGATTAACCTTTAAAAATCCGTTTCTAAGCTTTATATCACCAATTCATGAAGGGGAAAGCACAGTCCACCCAAGAACATTTCCCTCTTTTTAATGATCTTTTTGTCCCCATTTTAAAGAATATATTTGAAGAACGGAAGGGTATGAGAATTGATACTCAAGAGACAGCTCCTAGGCTTCTCTCCCCATTTGCTTGTTGGGACACATCTTAAGTCTTAACCTCATGGGGAGAGATAGAGGGAAATGTACACACACGTGCATAGAGAGAGAGGGGGAGAGAGAGAGAGACAGGGAGAGAGAGAGAGAGAGAGAGAGAGAGAGAGAGAGAGAGAGAGCATGTGCAAGAGAAAGACAAGTGACAGCCTGGGTGAGACCCTCTGCAGCATGAAAGTAGTATGCATGTTTGGGAAGTAAGTAATAAATAAGCTACTTATATTGTGGAAATGTGTAAAAAATGTTATAAATAGTAAGTGATTACTACAATTATGATTCCAACTGAATTAGACGCTACAGCAGATACACCAAAAGTAAGAAACTATAAAAAACAATTTCTATATGGTTACAGGCAGAATTTTAGTTTATGTTTTTTTTAGAATCAGTGTATGAATATGTACAAGAACATTAATAGTTTAACATAAAAAATTGTTGAAATACCTTTTCCATAATGAAAACAATTGTAGTAATAGAATACATAGACTCTTTGCTTTTTGGGGTGTGGGGCAGCATTCTAAACAGTAAAAAACAATTCTGTCAGTTGGAAATATTGTATGTACATAGAATTATGCAAAGTGATAACTTTTTAGTATATAATTTCTAAAAATGTATTACAGTGAATACATGTTTACTTATATAACTTAAAGTGATAGACTAAAATCAAAGAAAAGTAAGAGTTAGTTGATATAGCTCATTTATGATTTCTCAAAAGGAATAGTATACTCACTGGTATTTATGGTTTTTCTTTGAAAGACTTTTTTTGTATCACTCAGCCAATTTTCTTCCTATTTCTTAACGTTTACCTGATGTAATAGTTGTATATTTTTAAGGTGTACAACATGATGTTTTGATATATGTATACGTTATACAATGATTAAATCAGCTAATTGAAACCTAACACAACATAAACATAAACTATTTAAGTGTAACTCTATAGGAAAATTACCAGATCTCTGTGGGAGGCAAAATAATAAGCCCCCTCCAAAAGATGTTTACAGAGTAAACTCTGAACTCAAAAACATCATATTTTACTTTGGAAAAAAATATTGGCAGATATGATTAAAAATTTTTAGATTAGGATTATCCTACTTTATCTAAGTGGGTCCAACATAATCATGAGGGCAATTATACCTTGGAACAAAGTGGTTAGAATAACAGAAACATTGGGAAATGCTATAGTTTTGACTAGAGGTGAAGGTAAAGGCCGTGAGCCAAGAATGGAGGAAGGAACTAGAATCTAAAAAACACAATCAAGTAGATTCTCCCCTAGAGCCAACAGGAGGAACGAAGCCCTGCTGATGCCTTAATTTTAGTGCAGGTAAACCCAATTTAGATTTTCTGAACTTTAGACGCTAAAATAAATAAATGTGTGTTGCTGTAAACAACTAAATTGGTGGCAATTTGTTGCAGTATCAATAGAAAACCAAAAACATCTGTATACTAAAAGTGTAAATACACTAAGAAAATCAAGTAATTACTAATTAAGTGGAGAGGAGTATAACATTTATGGATTGAGGGATTTAAATCTATAAAGAGTCCTATTGATCTACAGAGTTAATGCAATTCCAACCAATGTCTCAGAAAATATTTGTGTATATTAGCATGATGATTCTAAAGCTGATATAAAGGTAAATAAACTGGAATATGCAAAACCATCTGAAAGTGCATCACAAAGATGGAAAATTTACACTTGTATTTCCTAAATTTACCATGTAACTACCTTAGCCAACGTATGGTGGTTCTGAAGAAGGGATGAACAAATACAACAGAAGGGCCAGAAATATTCATACATGTCCCCAAGTCATTTTGACTAAACCTTAAAGTCAGTATAATGAAGCCATAATAGTATTTAAACAATAAGATGCTGCAAAATGTGATATCCATATGAAAAATATGAACCTTGATCCATATTTCCAATCAGATACAGAAATTAACCCTATCTTAGGACAAAAGCCCAACTATAGAATTTTATGAAAAAAATTAGGGAAAATATTTTTGTCCATTAAATTATTATTTATATTAGAATCTAAAAATAAAATCAAAAGTACATTGATAAAAGAGACTTTGAAAAACTTAAAATTTGTCTTCAAATGAGACCATTGAGATCATAAAAGGCAAAAACAGAATACGTAAAATCTATGTAATTTAATATTGAGATAAATAACATATATCCAGCATAAATAACTAGATATAATTTAGCTCTCCTGTGTATACTAAGAATTTTACTAGTTACTTTTTAAAATTTACGTGTTTTTCAATAAAATGTCAGTTCTAGGAGCACGTTTTGAGTCTGTTCTGATCCCTGGTGTAGTCCTAGCACAGGAAACGTCCTGGCTGAATGGTTTCGTATTGATTCTGCACCTTCCTTGCAATAGTATAATTCTGTCACATTGTTAATGTGAATGTATTAGTTTATCCTCCTAATTTATAATAAATTAACATTTATTATGGTTAGGAGTCAGGAACATGGAAAGGCAAGAACTCTAACTGAACAGTTTGACTATATATAGATCTAAAAACCTCAAAAGAGGAAAAATAACTGTCAAAAACAAATTTTACACTTTTCCAAGTATTCTTGTATCAGAATTCTGTCAATGAAAAATACATTTTTGTTGTTATCTTTTTCTGACCACGAGCATAATTCATATTTATTGCAGAACAAGTTGGAAAACACATAAAAGGTATGAAAACATGTATAATACTATTGAAATGATACCTTAATACCAGCAATATCATAATGTAGATACACTGTTTGATAAAATTTAGATGTGGACATTTCCACACGTTTATCTGCATTTATACTTAGGTTTTAGGTTGGGTTCAACAATTTTCTACCATTCGCTTATAAATGATTTCAAATAATGAAACATGAGTATTTTATGAAAACACTGAGTAGCCTAGTAAATAATTTTGAAACATAATTTTACGGGCCATCTTTCATTCTATCATACAGTTTTTTGGTTGATTGATTTTTGACTTCATTTTATAGCATTTTCAATATTTTAAATGGTTTCTAAGTCTTCTCTTCTGTCTCTCAGATGTACTAAAATACTCAATTTTAAGTAGTGGCTATTTCCACTATTTAATTCCACCAGAATTCCACCCCCATGATCCAGTCACCCCCCACCAGGCCCAACCTCCAACATTAGGGGTTACTACTCTACATGAGATGTGGGTGGGCACACAGATCCAAACAATATCACTACTGGAAAAAGTAGACTTCACAAATGAGCAAATGAAGAGTTTCAGCACAGAGACAGGAACTGTAACAAATGGTTATGTCAGAAAAAAGCAAATTCTTTTGAGAGATAAATATTTCTTTTGACGAGCTTACAATTATCTCTGTAATAAACACAATAATAACATGATACTTTTTTCAAAGAATATTTCGATTATTCACTCCAGTAGAAATGAATTATCAGACACATTAGCACATTTTCTCAGGCAGAGAAAATACCAGGCACATAGGTGAATCTACACAAACGAATTAAAAACCCAGAAAATGATAAAGATGAAGATATGAATGTGAAAGGGAAATATCTGGGGCCCCCAAATCACTAAGTTAATGGGAAATTCAAACTGGGAACTGCTTAGGGCAAACAGGTCTCCCAATCTATTCATAGTCATCCCACTGCTCACTGTGATTAATGCATATCTGATTATCTCCTTTTGAAAGGTTAATCAGTAACCCAAAGGAGTGCAATTGTTTCTTTGTCACCTACCTGTGGCCTAGAATGCTACTCCCCACTTTCAGATGTACTACTTTTGCTTCAAGTTGTCCCTGCTTTCCAGGGACCAGACTGAACAAATGTTCATCTTACCTAAGTTGATCTATGTGTAATGTCTCCCAAAATGTATAAAACCAAGCTGTGCTCTGACCACCTTGGGCACCTGTCACCAGGACCTCTTGAGGCTGTGTGATGGGTGCACATCCTCACCCTTAGCAAAATTCACTTTCTAAATTGCTCGAGACCTGTCTCAAATATTGGGGGTTCACACTGAGGACAATTTAATATTTTGTTAATCAGTCTGTAGTAATTCATACTGTATACAAATAGGTGTGTGGGGACTAGAGCTTTAATAAAATTATAAAAATATGAAAAGGGTGGGTAAATTGTACACCTACCATGTTTTCACCCTATATAAACCAGTATAATATTCTTTGAAGATAGATTGTGATGAATTAAATAAGAACTTTGTAAACCCTAGAGCAACCACAATTTTTTTTTTAAATGACCTAACTAGTAATTCAAGAGTTGAGAAAAAATAACTGAATGATCAAAATACTAAATCCACCATCAGGCAGAAAAACAGGAAAATTATGAATAAGAAAAGGACGAAACACAGAAAACAAGTAGAAAGCCAGTAAATTTAATGCATGCATATAAAAAATTCTATTAATATATATGATCTAAATGCTTCAATTAAGACAGAAATTGTCAAATTACATAAAAATAAGAAACAACAGTGTACTTTCTAAAACAATCCCATTTTAAATATGAAGACCTACAAAAAGTTGGATAAAAGTATGGAAAACATATTAATGTAATCACTAAATCTTACAGCTACAAAATCTTAGAGCTATTATTGTTAATAACACAGAGAGCCAGAGAGAGAGAGAGACAGAGAGACAGACAGAGAGACGGAGACAGAGTGAGCAAGAGAGCCAGAGAGTGCAAGTAAATGAGGTATAAAGAACCATGGAGGTAAGAGAAATAAAATGGCACTTCTTGTCTTCCAGCCCACTATCTGTCTTTATTTTCTCTTGTATTAATGTCTATGGGTCTTGTAACTCCATAGCCTGAAAAATAAATGAAAGTTCTGCTCTCTCCAACCTGGTACCCTCTGACTCTTCTCCACTTCTTTGCATCTAGGTTGTTGTATTCTGTGCTTTTTCTGTTGGAATTTAGGTCTGTGCATCACAGCTGGAGTTTTAGGGTAATAGAAAGCTTTGCTGAGTGGTTGGACCTTTCTACGTCACCAGTAATTTACATTTTTTTTTCTGTTTTTGTTTTTACTTTTGTTTCTTTGAGACAGGGTCACAATGTGAAATTCAGGTGGAATACATTGGCGCAACCTCCACTCACTGAAACATTGGCCTCCCAGATTCAAAGGATTCTCCTGCATCATCCTCCTGAGTAGCCAGGATTACAACAAAACAAAACAAAACCAACATCTGCATGTTCACATCTCACTGAGCACAGGATGTAAAGGTGAGTGCTGGGGGCTAACAGCTGCATAGTTTCTTGGCACAATTTCACTGGCCATGCGAAGGTATACACCTATAGGGACTTGAATGAAAACTCCATGAATGGGGAGCATTTGGCCTGGGATGCCACATCCAGCCATCCAGTGTGCAGTGCCCTTACGAGGAGGTGTCATTCATGTGAACTAAACTATGAATGCCACCTTCTTGAGAAGAGTAATGTACAGCATGTACTGCCCATGTGATGTCCCTGTGAATGGGGTTGTAGCTGCAAGCACAGTGATGCCTGTTCTGGGTCCTGTGCACCCACTCTTCAGTGCGGGGCTACTTCAAGGAACTTTTTGTGCCTTCTAGGATACTATATGTAGTAACAGTGAACTCCTGAAAAAACACATCCACTCAGGTTTTTCAAGAATTTATCTATTTTTGCCAAATGAGGCTTGGCTCAAATGAGAAAGACACTGTATAGAGGCCACAGCCATTGTTCGTCAGCTGAGACGTTTTACTCTAGATTCCCAAATTCTCTAAACTTTTCTCACTTATCAACTAGTCATCATTTGCAAGGCTCCTCCTTTAGAGCTCCCCAAAACTCTCGAGCCTCTTAGGTATTTTCATTGCTGATCCACAGTGTCCATTTTCTCTCAAAGACTAAAAGATTTTCTGATTGACTTTTAAAATCCTTTCAAAGTTGCACATCACCAATGAATAATGGGTTAAGCATAGTCCACCCAAGAATATTTCATTTTTCATTACCTGTTTTCCTCCTTTTTAAAAGAATGTTTTCAGATTGGAAAGATATGATAGAGTTGATACTCAAGGTATATCTCCTAGACTTATCTCCCCATTTGCTTGTGGGGACATTTAACTCTTAACCTAATGGAGCAGGATATAGGGAAATAATATACACACACACACACACACACACACACACACACACAGAAACACACACAAACACAGAGAGAGACAGAGAGAAAGAGAGAAGGCATGGTTGAGAGAGAGTGAGTGTGCGCAATCATGAGAAACACAAGTGTCAGACTCTGTGAGGCCATCTGCAGCATAAAACTAATAGGCATCTTTGGGAAGTAGGTTATAAACAAGCTACTTGTATTCTGCAAATGTGTAAAAAAGGTATAAATAGTAAGTTATTAATACAATTTCAATTCCAGCTGAAACAGAGGCTACTGCATATACACCAAAAGGGAGAAACTATAATAAACAATTACTGTTTGGTTGCAGGCAGGATTTTAGTCTATTTTTTTTTTTTGAATCAGAATGTATGAATAAGACAATTAATGTCTGTAAGTAAAAAAAATAATCAGTTGAAGTATCTTTCCCATGATGAAAACAACTGTACTAATAGAATATATAGAATATTGGAGAGAGATCCAAGATGGCCGATCACTAGCAGCTCAGGATTGCAGCTCCCAGTAAAAGCGCAGAGAGCTAGTGGACGCCACACTTACCGATAAATTTTTGCTGCCCACGGACCAGGACATTCCAGTGGAGGAGCCCCACGGGTCGCTAGCGTGACCCTTTCGGCTGGTGCGGCTTTTTTGCCAGCGTCTCGGCTCGGCAGCTCTTGGTGCAGAGTAAACGGGACTGAGTCTCCTTTTGGATGATGTTTGGCGCTCTGGGAAGTCAGAGCAGTCCATCCAGCTGATTGAAAAAGGGACTGAGAAGCCAGACCGGAGACCCCCGGGCAGAAAGGCACCACGAATTTCAACGCTGCTGTTTTAGCTAGCATTGCGAGTCGCACAGTGAAAAGTACATAGATTCCGGAGCTAGGAATTAACAAGCTGGACGTCCACTCAGAGACCTAATTTGAAAGTGGGTAATTACAAAGACGACAGATGGATAAAACCATAAAGATGCCAAGAAGCCACCGTAAAAAAACTGAGAACACTCAAAATCAGAAAGTCTCTCCTACAGAGGACGCTAGTTCCTCATCAGTAACGGAGCAAGGCTTGATGGAAAACGAGTGTG
>PVKP010008874.1:0-70716 GCA_004027715.1 Plecturocebus donacophilus | reverse complement strand
CAGATGCTGGAGAGGATGTGGAGAAATAGGAACACTTTTACACTGTTGCTGGGAGTGTAAACTAGTTCAACCATTGTGGAAGACAGTGTGGTAATTCCTCAAGGACCTGGAAATAGACATTCCATTCGACCCAGCAATCCCATTACTGGGTATATATCCAAAGGATTATAAATCGTTCTACTACAAGGACACATGCACACGAATGTTCATTGCAGCACAGTTTACAATAGCAAAGACCTGGAACCAACCCAAATGCCCATCAATGATAGACTGGACAGGGAAAATGTGGGACATATACACCATGGAATATTATGCAGCCATCAAAAACGATGAGTTTGTGTCCTTTGTAGGGACATGGATGAACCTGGAAACCATAATTCTCAGCAAACTGACACAAGAACACAAAATCAAACACCGCATGTTCTCACTCATAGGTGGATGTTGAACAATGAGAACACATGGACACAGGGAAGGGAGCACTATACACTGGGGTCTACTGGGGGGAAATAGGGGAGGGACAGTGGGGGATGGGGAGTTGCGGGGAGATAGCATGGGGAGAAATGCCAGATATAGGTGAAGGGGAGGAAGGCAACAAATCACACTGCCACGTGTGTACCTATGCAACAGTATTGCATGTTCTTCACATGTACCCCAAAACCTAAAATGCAATAAAAAAAAATACAACCAAAAAAAAAAAAGAGAGATGGGGCCATTAGCAGGTGATTAGTGCTCTTATAAAAGGGCTCTGGGTAACTAGCTCATCTCTTTTGCCTTCTTCCATGTTGAGGATGCAGTCACAAGTTGCCATCATGGAAGCAGAGAGTAGTTCTCACTAGACACTGACTCTACGGATGCCTTAACCTTGGACTTTCCAGCCTCCAGAACTGTGAGAAATAATTGTCTGTTGTTTATAAATTACTAGTCTCAGCTGTTCTGTGACAGCATCACAAACAGACTAAGACATTCCCCCCTACCCCCACTGCCAGTTATTTGCCACAGATATCTCCAAACTATCCCTTTCTCTCTTTTGAGAGGGATTGATTGCATTGTCATCAACACCTGGGCACTTGGCAGCTCTCAGTTACTTGGGGACCAAGGTGAAAAAGATTTAAACTTGACAAGTAAATGAGAAAGAGGGATGGAGAGATCACATCTCCACGCCATCTGGCTCAGCCAGCTGAAGACTAAGATAGAAGGTTCTTATTTCAGCTGAACATCTGGTCGAGCTTGTGGGCTCATCTGGAAATGGACTCTCCAGTAAGACCTGCATCAAAACTGCTCTAATTATTCTCATCATTTTTCTCTGGCTCAGCTCAGTGGGTTGGCTTTTTATAATTGAGAAGCTCCTGTCTTCTATGTCAGTCACGGTGATAAAACATATTATGTATGCCCTAGAATAATGATGTATACATGCTTAAGATGCAAATTACATCTGTGTACATGAGATGGAGGTCAAACCCAGGGGTGTCCTCTCTTGAACCTCCACCACAGGACATAAGACCCCCAGGGCTTACTCATGCTTGACCCCTGAGGGTCACCAAATAATCACAGAAGGGTCTGCTTGGATTTTATCCTGACTTAGCTACTTGTAGATGCTTTATTGTTATTAGTTATTTATGCAATTTCTTTTGCATATTATTTTAATAATTTCTATATTGCTCCATTCCATTGCCATGTCTTCAAGAGATAAAGAGAACATCAAAAGATAATTTGAATCTCCACATTGAAAAGGCACAGTGAGTAGCTACAAACATCAACCCCAAACAATAAACACTGAGATATGCTGTGATGATATTATAAGACTTTAGAGAAATTTAAACAAAAAGTCCTCCCCTAAATCCTCCAGAAAGGAATGTGTCCCCACCAACACTTTGATTTTAGTCCCATGAATACTATTTTGGACTTTTGATTTCCAGAACTAGATACTAATTAATCTGATTTTTCAGCCTGATTTGATAAGTTTGTGGTAATTTGGTGTTTCAGGAATGGCAAACCAACACAGTGTCCATTTTCCTTGTGTAGTTTTGTGAAAAGACTTATGGAAACTTTTTTTAAACCTCACCATTGTCATCTTGTTTTATCTAGGATGTTGTTTTCTAAATTACGATTTATTTAAGCTTTAGCACATTGGACTAAGTTCACTGAAAATTATCAAATATATTTTCCTCCCCCAAACTACTATTGGAAGCAATATTTTATAGGAAAGAGCACAGGGTTCATGATACTGGCTCTTAAACAAAATATGTTTTTTTATAGAAAATATTTGGAGCTTGCTCATTGTTTATAGCAAGAGAAGAGGAAACTTGTGTTCCGTTTATCACTTCGTTTTACTAACACATTTGTTGTGGATATTGAAACTATTGCTGGTGTCTTCCCTGTAAGTGACACGTTTATACTTTTCAAAAACTGTTCTAGAGGTATCAAAGATATGAGCTAGTGAAAAACATCTGTTTGTGAGTGAGAAGAAATGAAGCATGATTACCTCCATTTTTTTGGGATTGCAATGTATGAACCGTTCATTGAAACCATCTTAAGAGGTGGATAAATATGTGGACTTCTGGAAAATGTCTTTTGCAGTATAGTGAATGTAGATGCTCAATTGATGATGTAAAAAATAGACTCATATAATATAGTGAAATGAGCTAATTAAATATGTGACATTGACTGTGGCACAGATGTAATACATAAAATCTTTTTTTCCATGTTCTTCTTAACCTCTTTTCTTATGGTTAAGCCTTTTTTGCTTAAGGCTTAAAAAATGACACCTCTAAAATCTCTAGCCTGTCTTCTTATTTGCTGTTATAGGACACTGTTTTTACTACACCCTGTCAAAGCCCTGGTTCCCTAGAGAATTTTTGGGAAAGGATGGCCTGCTCTCCCTGACTTTCCCTTGTGACTCTCATGAAAGGCATGTGGCTGACAGTGATGTGTGGCCCATAGGAATAGTCATCTGGAACTGGGAAATCTTCTGCACAATTCATGTCACTTTTCTAATTGTGATAGAAATCTCATATGTACATCAGAAAAATAACTTTAGGGCCTGGTGCTGAGCCTAGATTCTAAAATCATAGCTCAAATCACACCAAATACAGCTTGGGGACTAGAGTACAGATTGAACTCATACCAGTAGAGCAAGCTTTGGCCATTGGGTTCACCACTGAAGATTCAATAACCATTGAAATGTTTACCCCCGAGTCTGGTGTCCAAAGTATTCTCATATCTGAGACATTAACATGAAACATATTTTTCTCTCCCTCTCTCTTTCACTGCATATGTTTTTGCAATGCTTTTTAAACTCATCCAAAGACTCTATCATTAATCATTTTTCCATCAGCCCAATGGAGTAGTCATGCAAAGCCATCTTATTACAGTAGAGATTGGACTAAGAAGGTCCAGAAAGGATTCAGAGTTATATTGTAGTAAATATATTGTGACATATGCATTTTATCTGTGTGTGTGTAGTAGTAGTAGTAATAGTAGTAGTAGTAGTAGCAGTAGCAGTAGTAAATTAGTGATGGAATGATTGAGGCCACACTGGGCTGATTCACCTCACTCCTCTGCAGAATTATACAGCCTTCGTTATGATAAAAAACAAAAAAATAAAACACAGTTCTTTTTTTGCCATACATTTAGGGCTCCATCAGTAATTATTAAGCAGCAAAATAGACAATTGCCTAAAGAGCCCTTCCTGGAGCCCACCTTCCTGCCATTATTTCTCCCTCCCTTACTCCATTCTCCATACAGGAAGTGATCTGAGCTCTCCCAGCCAGCCTTCTTGCTTCCAGCTCTGTCCTCTGCCCCAACCACTGTTTGATGCTTCCCCTGCACATGCCAGGGTGTGCGGGCTCTGACTGCTTCTCTCTTCTCTTAGCACAAATCACTGACCCTCATCCAATGTCTTTTGAATTGAGATTTCATTTGCATAGGGCAAGTCCAAAAGGAAGCTCATTGTAAAATATTTGAGACCCAGGTGTGTGTGTCTCATACTTAATGGTGTATCTGTTATGATACTTTGAATCTAGTAGATGTTTGAAGATTATGTATTAATTAATTGGTTTCTTGAATTAGCACAACTAAGCAATGAACCCAAGAGGAAACCTCATCTGTTCAAATAACAACATCTTTATGCTATCAAAGACTCTAACTGTGGAGATCTTTTGGGGTTTTCTCCTGCTACTTTGGCATGCTTACAGCTCACACTGCATGCTTTGGATATGCACAACCTCTGAAACCACTCACCAAGAAATAATCAAACCGGTTGTGTGTTTAAGCACAGCGCTGCCTAAAAATCATGTGGATATTATTGAGACTTTATTACCCAGATGTAATAGGGAAATATCCTAATGGAAAACACTTCACTCGTTTTCTGAGAAAGGCGTAACTGTTTTAAAGATTGATTGGGCTGATCAATAAGCATGAAGGGATTAGAGAAAGGCAACCATTTATAGAAACTCATACTGTTAAGTACCAGGTGAACAACATGTTTATTAATACCACTTATAAAAAACAAAGCATGTATCCAGCTTTGACTAGAGGTTTTTCAGTTTGTCTTCCCATCTGATGCTCATAAACACTATGAAAGATATAAAAATAATTATATTCACACTACAGCTGGCAATGGTACACAGAATTGCCTTGCAGAAAGCCACGCAGTTAGTAAGTGGCAGAACAAGATTATCACCAAGCCTTCTGACTCCAAGTTCAGTGTGTGTCACCCTGGCTACCAAATTGCAGGACTCATTTCATCTACCAGAACCTATGGATAGACATTAGGGAGGCTATAAATGCCCAGAAGCTATATGTGCACATCCATAGTTACCTTTTTCTCAGGGAATGCACTTTGATATTTCAAATTTCTTAAAAGATTTTATGACCGTTACAGACCATCAGAGATAAAAAGCATAGGAAATGAAAACTATAAAACTTAAAAGAGGCAGCTTTCAGTCTTTTCTGTTAGAATACATACTTATCACTCCCACAGAGTGTACCCTCAGAAAAACTCTCTTTTTTACACTAGTGGCTTATTGATTTCTTTATTGATGGTAATAGGGGTAGTGATAATGAAAGTAGTTAGAGTTTCTTTAGTTACATGAAAATATACTATATAAATTGTGTTGTATTTCCAATAGCCAAATATTAGATAATGATTTGTCCTGATAAAAATCACTAATAAGATTCATTTGTCTCTCTGCAAATACCAGCCTCTCGATATGAAAAGGCATCTCTGAGCCACTGCTGTGTACTTACAGATATTCTTATTGTTCAGTAGGGATGGCATCATCATACTGCAACCAGTAAGAATGGCACCACTCTTAGAGGAACTGTTCATACAGAGCAATACTACACAAAATGTGCCCCTGGTATTGGGCAGTGCACAATTGCACAACTTCACACAGTGACCCTGACTCTGTGAGCAAAAATGGAAAACAATATCAGGGCAGGAATCTGAGAGCAGGCGAGCTCAGGATAAGAAGCTAAACACTGGATACATATCAGCTAGAGACTGGACAATACACAAGTGTGAAAGGACAAGGTAAATGAATGATTGACTAGACAGCTGTCAGGCTGCCTGTGAAGGTAGGATGCTCTCCTTCAGTATGTAGTCTACACATTCAAAGATTGAATACGGTACCATGTCTCCAGTGAGAAGATTACATGGGTCCTGAAATGAAGAGATGAAAGTAGAAAGGTCCCCACTCACCATTGTTCCCAGTTCGTGCTTCCTATTCTTGCAACTCTTGCTTCTGCAGGATTGGAGGTACTACTAGTCCCCCAGAGGCAGCATATATATGCCAGGGGATAGGAAAGAACCCTGTTAATTTTATAAGCTACAGAGGCTGCTTGGGCACTTCAGGCTCATTGTTTCCAATGCACAAGTGGAGAAGGTGGTGCCATCTTGACCTTCATTATTAGAAGAGATTGTGCTGCTATTACACAATGGAGCAGGGAAAAAGAAGGGTGTCACCTCAGGATTTACTGTGACCAAAATGAACAGGGACAACATCCCTGGATTTCAAAGAACATAGTGACTGGGCTCAGTTACCCCCAGGAGGGAGGAATTGTGTTACTCCAAGTCACAACCAGCAGAAATGGTAGCCAAAGGTATGGGGTCTAGAAGGGTTTTGAGAGGAGACAGGAGAGGAATGTCTCTGAGATGTGATCCTGAGATGAGATGTTGTACCGGGGCTTCAGTTTTTTCTCTTAATCTTTCTGTGCTGAGTTTTCCCCTAGAAGGAGAACCCTGCTGGGATCCTTAAGAGAAGTGTTTCCCGAACAGAGATGGGTGCCTGGGATGGAGTATGGTGGGCTCATGACATGCCACCCAGGTCACCCTTCAAGGATGGTCTTGGCCGGGCGCAGTGGCTCACGCCTGTAATCCCAGCACTTTGGGAGGCTGAGGCGGGTGGATCTCGAGGTCAGGAGTTTGAGACCAACCTGACCAACATGGTGAAACCCTGTCTCTACTAAAAATATAAAAGTTAGCTGGGCATGGTGGCGTGTGCCTATAATCCCAGCTCCTCAGGAGGCCGAGACAAGAAAATCACCTAAACCTCAGAGGTTGCTGTAAGCCGAGTTCACACCACTGCACTCCAGCCTGGGTGACAGAGCAAGAGTCCGACTCAAAAAAAAGGATGGTCTTGCTGGCCAGTGTACGTATATGGTTAGGAGGCAGATCCTTTGGGGTTCCTTTGGCTGAAGAAAGACACATCTTTCCCAGGGTGACCCACATCCAAAGAAGGCATCATGCAGGGATGTAAAGCCCAGTCATTTGAATCTAGCATAAGACAACACTAACAGGCATTTACTCCCTAGCTCCTGTGGTTCAAGGCTGCATTGCAGTTCATCTTCTCCCTGCACCCCATCCTGTCTCCATCTCCTCCTTTTCACTTGTGTTGATCCATAATAAATACCTTCTTCCAGGATCCATTTCAATATCTGCAAGAAGAAATACATTGAGTGATTTTCAAGTTTTATATTGTCAATTTTTTTCTTAAACCCCTCTTTTCAGAATCCATACAAGAACAGACTAGACTAGATTTCTGTGCACTAGACTAGACAAAGAATAGGGTACCTTTGTGGGATTATATTATCTACAATACATAAAATGTATGGGTAGTTGATAATGTATAACTGGATGAAGTATTGTTTTAAAGGAAGAAAAGATACGCAAAATACACTGATATATTTGGATCACTTCTATGAATGTGAACTTCATTTCTCCAAGGAAGGGAGACGACAAGCATTAGTGAAGTTTAGTTTGTGATTTTTTTTATTGCTTTCAAGGCAGTTTGTGTCTGTTAAGTGTATGTGGTTAGCAAACAGTTTCTCTTGGAAGAATTTTGTTTTGTTTTGTTTTTTGTTTTTGTTTTTTGGAGGTGAAGTCTCACTCTGTCACCCAAGCTGGAGTGCAGTGGTACAATCTTGGCTTACTGCAACCTCCACCTCCCGGGTTTAAGCGATTCTCCTGTCTCAGCCTCCAAGTAGCTGGGACAACAGGCGTGTGCCACCACCCCTGGCTAATTTTTGTATGTTTTAGTAGGAACAGGGTTTCACCATATTGGACAGGCTGGTATCAAACTCCTGACCTCGTGATCTGCCCGCCTCAGCCTCCCAAAGTGCTGTGATTACAAACATGAGCCAGTGTTATCGGCTAAGAAGGAAGGCAGAAAAATTTTTAATATGTAGTTTAGTATTTTCTTCTTAAGATGAAACTAAAGATTTAATTTTGCACATTACATGTCACCTGAATAGGTGTTACAAATATGATATTATTTCAACACGAAATAGCCTAACAGACTTCTCACCTGCCTATTACCTTAAAAATTAACCAAACTGAACACAAGAAAATTAGATTGCTGAAAACCTTCACTCTGAAATGAAGAATGTGAGTTGTTCCTGCAGGTGGCACTGTCCTACAATAAAAAAGACCAATCTATGAACTGCCCTTTTTATACATTCAATACTGGCTTTCTTGAGCTAATGTTTAAAGATATATTCCCTGTAGTATGAAAATGAACTTTTTTGTTTTTGGTAATATTTATTAACAATATTTCTTGCCTTTATTCAAATGTAGATATTTAACTTTCACTATTGAACATTAGATTGTTATTTTTTATTTTTTAAAAGGTATTCAATTAGTGCAATAATGTCTTAGATTTCTTGAGTTTATATATTTATCATTATTACAAATTTTCACCAAACCCAAAAGCCCTGAATCATGCTGAATGCAGCTAAATTCTTCCTCTCTAGATAAAGACCCTTGAGAGATGCCTGACCACACATACTTCGTCAGCCTGTGGGTTTGTCAGAAGCACCCCAGTCCTTCTCTTTGGGCAGGCACTGGGGCTTTTCTTGAGTTAGATAAGAGGAAATTCCTTGGCAAATGGTATGCTCTGTAGCACCTCACAGGATTTAGGAACTTTTTTTTTTGAGATCAAGTCTTGCTCTGTCGCCAGACAGGAGTACAGTGTCCTGATCTCGCTTTACTCCGCCTCCTGGGTTCAAGCGATTCTTCTGCTTCAGCCTCCTGAGTAGCTGGGACTACAGGCACCCGCTACCACGCCCAGCTAATTTTTGTATTTTTAGTAGAGCGGAGATTTCACCATGTTGGCCAGGATGTACTTGATCTGTTGACCTCATGATCCGCCCACCTCAGCTTCCCAAAGTACTGAGATTACAGGTGTGAGCCACCGCGCCCAACCAGGATTTAGGAACTTAGTTCTATGCCTGATACATTGGCCCCTGTCCCCTTTGAAAGAACCAAGGTGGAAATATTGTTGCCAAATTGACTTTCCACTTCAAACTGAAAAATAATGCTTGTCACTTTCTGTCTCCTCTGTTGACATTCATATTCAAAAATGACTTTTCTTGTTCAACTAAAGTAGGGAGAATGAGTTCTTAAGAGTTCAGAGATTCCAGAAACTCAGGGGATACCTTCATTTTGTCGACTCTTTTCAATTGTTTCTCAATGTCTTAATTTACTGGATCCATGCAAGGATGTTTAATGTGCACTCTCAACAAAAACCAGCCCGAGAACCAAGCACCTGATGTCCTGGTGCTAGTGCTCTGTTACTTTTTTACATGTGTTTCAACACAAGGCTTTACACCCTCCAGCCTTCCTTCTGAGTACCCAAGCCTTTGTGCTGGGTGGCTTGTTCTTTCTTCACTCAAGATACATAACCCAAATACTTCATGTGTCCAAGCCACTTTTGTGTTTAACTTACCCTCTGAATCCAATTTATATGAAGATACAGACTCTATGATTTTAATGTATAGCATGCCTCCTGAACCTTGTTTAAGGCTCAGTCTTTTAAGGGTGCTTGTGGCTTGGTTTGACTCTTCTGAGCATTAGAATCTTGCCTCCCATTGTTAGGAAGGTTCATCTTTTCAGGTACTTCTCTCTATAATAGTTTAAAGAGGATTCTATAAAATCCAGCTTTAAAAATACAACAAAATGCTGAAGATAATGAAGCCCATATTCCACTCTATAATAAAACTCAGTAGCTTGCCAAATGAATATTCAAATACTTGTGTGAATATTTTCTAGATATTTAACAGATTCTATAAGGTATACAACAAGTTGAAATAAGACTCCAGGTTCCACTTACTGTTCAGATAGAGACAAATCCTGCCAAGCAACAAAAGTTTGTACTTGTACTACTTCCTGTTTGGTTATGAATTAATATTGGTTAGGAGCAAACATTGGAGCACCTATTTGCCCTGCATCAAGACATCTTAGGGAAACACCTTTAAAATTCCTCTAGAAATACTAGCTCTACTTTAATCAATGTGTACTTTTTCAATTTACATTCAGGGCCCTCTGGCTTATAAAGGCAAATAAATACTCAATAGCCATCCCTGTAATATTCTTTCCATGTGGAGGCTTTGGAAGGGACCAACCCACCCTCATTTATAACATACAAGAAGGAAGTATGCTTCATATAACGTCTTGACCACATCTTCATGGACCCACAAAAAGGCCTTCATTGACCCAGAAATGGAAAAAAAGTCAAAGTAGTAGCCACATATGGGTGCTTCAGTTCATACTCTTAACAGTGTGAACTTTCTAGAACCATGTAGCATACAGTAGGAGGTGGGACATGGGTAAAGGGTTAGAAAGGAAATGGAATCTCAAAAATAAAGCACTGTTGTAGTCTACATGTTTGTATCTTCTAAAATTTCTATGTTGAAATCTGTATTCCCAATAGGATGATTTCAGGAAGTGAGGCATTTGAGAGTTGATTAGGTATAAGGGTAGGGCCCCCAAGAATGGGATTAGTGCCCTCATTTAAGAGATCCCAGAGAGCTCCTTTGCTCCTCCCACCATGTGAGGACACGGAAAAAGGTGCTGTCAATGAACCAGGAAGTAGGTCCTCACCAGACACTGAATCTACCAAGTCTTGATCTTGGACTTCCAGCTCCAGAACTGTGAACAATAAATGTCTGTTGTTCATAAGCCACCCAGTCTATGGTATTTTCTTATAGCAGACCTACTGACTAAAATAGGACCTTATATAATTATTTTTTTTTCCAGGACAGCAGATGGGGAAAAAAAAGCATATCAAGGAAATCCAAAATGTTAGAGATTATATAATAGTCTGTGAAGACACTTCTGCAAGCATGGTCTGTAAATGCCTGAGGTGCAATGAGCTAAGTTTTTTACATGGCTCTGACTGACCTCTCTAGATTGCATGGATCCTGGCCACTGGGGACCTGGGGACTTCTTCCTCTACTTTCTAGCAGGGAGCTGCATGCAAATTCAGCTGCCCGTGACAGGAGGGCCTGTAACTACCCATTGGGTTCCAAAGTCCCCAGGTGTCCAGCAGCTATAAGTGGCTGGTGCCCAGTTCCAGATGACCAGGCAGCCAAGAAGTTTGTGTGTCATTTCACTGATAGTGTTGCCTGCCAGCTTTTCCTGTGTTATTTGACTGATAAGGTTGCCCGCATGCTTGTCCTATACACAGAGGAGAACAATCAGGTGGCAGGGTGTCCAGCCTAGACCTTCATGGTGTGTCTAGCCGTGGTGGCCTCTGCACACCTCTCTGTAGGATGATGAGCTGACAGAAGCAATGGCTTCGCATCTCTCATTGACCTTGACTTTTGAACGTCCCTCTATCTCCAATGAAAGCTATCCCTTCACCCATGCTGTGTCATTGTCAAATTTCTCATAAATGCTGATGCAACAGAGAAACTGACCATGCAGTCACTCATCCTGCTCCAGTTACCTAAGTTAGAAGCAACCAGAGATCTTCTAAAAGCACAAATTTCTGGTGCTTTGGCACAACCTGTTGAATCAGGATGGAGCCTGAATTTTTAAACAGGTTCTCAGGTGAGTTCTACACACAAAATGACTTCAAAAACTAATGATCCAAGACATTGTTTCTCAAACCATCAGAAGACCTGAAGGGCTTGTGAAAACAGATTGCTGGGCCCCACACTCAGAGTTTCTGATTCCGTTGATCTGGGATGGAGTTCTGTAATTTGCATTTTATCATAGCTTTGGGGTGATGCTTTTCCTGCTGATCCTGGGGACTAGATTCAAATAAGCACTAGCCTAAGTCTTAGACTCTAAGATTAAAATGGTGCTAATATAGTCACAGTAACCTTTGAGGAAGCTAAGATTTTTTCCTGGTGTCTACATTCCTAATATAAGACAAGAAAAAAAATGAAATACACATTTTGAAGCAACATACTTCTGGTCTCCTTACCAATATATCTGGAAAGTGTGGGGAAGAAGACAAAGATAGAATGGCAAAGTCAAAATTTTTTGGGAGAATGTGACAATATGATACCGTAATCACTACAACGGAATGTTTTGTACATGTGGCATAAACCAAGAACAAAGCACTATTTAGTAGATTTCCAAATCTTTCATACACTGGGAATGTGTAAATGCTGTAAAACCACAATATAAAGGCACAAGTTATTTAACAGAATACACTACATTTCCCCTCTTGAATAAAGATCAAAATACAAATGTAAATGTCAGAGTTATGTAATCCATGTACATAATTCCTTTTCCATTTATTCACCCATATTAATGAAGCTTGGAATACATAACTTTTAAAAACAAGTATAATGACACAAAAATTAGCCAGGCATGGTGGCAGATGCCAGTAATCTCAGCTACTCAGGAGGCTGAGGCAGGAGAATTGCTTGAACCTGGGAGGCAGACATTGCAGCAAGCCGAGATTGCACCATTATACTCCAGCCTGGGTGACAGAGCCATCTCAGAAAAAAAAAATATGGTCAATGGCATAGGAAGCATTATTTGATACCCACTTACCATGTCTGTTCGTACTTGTATTTAAGTTCAGCGACATTCAGTGGCAAGATATTTGCTCAGTAAATGAACACATACAGTGTACATTATATAGTTTACAAAATTGAAGGAATAAAGGAGAAGAAAAAGAGTACCCATCTTTCTTTTCTTCAGATGGTTTTATTATGATAGAGTGTATATGCCACTTAATTCACTCATTTAAATTGCACAAATCTGTGGTTTTTGCTATTGTGTTAGTTCCTTTTCACACTGCTGTAAAGAAATACCCAAGACTAGGTAATTTATAAAGGAAAGACATTTAATTAACCCACAGTTCTGCATGGCTTGGGAAGTCTCAGGAAACTTACAATCATGGTGGAAGGTGAAGGGGAAGTGAGGACCTTCTTCAAATAGCAGCAGGAGAGAAAAGAGTGAGTGAAGGAAGAACTTGCCAAACACTTAGAAAACCATCAGATCTCGTGATAACTCACTATCACAAGACCAGCATGGGGGAAACCGTCCCCATGATCCAGTCACCTCCCACTAGATTCTCCCCTCAACACCTGGGGATTACAATTCAAGATGAGATTTGGGTGGGGACACAAAGCTGAACCATACCAGGTATATCCACAGACATGTGCACCATTACCACAATCAACTGTAGAATATTTTTATCATGTCAGAAAAAAATCACGTATCTTTTAGCCATCATCCCCAGTGATCCCAGCCTTCTCGCAGCCCCTGGCAACCACTCATTTATTTTTGTTTCTATTGATTTCTCTATTCAAGACATTCCATATGAATCTAATAATATACTATGTGGCATTTTTATGCCTTGCTTCTGTTAGGATAATGGTTTTAGGTCTATCCATGTTATAACTTGTATCAGTAGTTCATTCTTTTGTGGCTAAAAAGTGATGATTATATAGTTACATGACATTTTGTTAATGGGCATTTGGGTTGTTTTCAATCATTAGCTATTATGAAGTGCCTCTCTTATTCAATGATAAGATATTCTTGTGGTAATAATTTTAAATGAAAATATTTTATTTTAGTTTCTAAACCCTATAGTGTGGATAAATTGAACATCATTTTTTTCTTGAGTCATGCGGTTTTATTGGAGTTGACTTGGTTCCCCCTTAAAAATATATATATGCATAACTTTGAAACAATTTACAAATATATATTTAATTTTGAGATGACATGCTATTCGTATATTATTTTGAAGCAGTCAAAAACTTACAAAAAAGTTGAGTATAGAATACAAAGAGCTTTCTTTTTTCCTAAAACATATGAAGGTAAGTTTCCAATCTGATGCCTCCTATCCTGAATACTTTAGCATGCATTTCCCCAGAAGAGGATTGTTGTATACAGACCCAGCCAAGACCTAAAAATCAGGAAATGGGCACAGATATATTTCTACCATCTTCTAATGGTCAGACTGCATTCAAATGCTTTGTGGCAGAAGGAGCCAGTTAGAATTATGGTTTGCCATGAGTTTTCATGTCTCTTAGTTTCCTTCAGTCTGATTTCTCATCTTTTTTTGACTTTCCTGGTCGTAGCACAATTAAAACATACCAGCCAGTTATTTCATAGAATGCCCCTCAATTTGAGTTTGTCTGCTGTTTCCTCATGATTATATCTGTACTGCAGACATTTGCCAGTAGTGCAGAAGTGATGCCCTGTTCTTTTCTTCACATTCTGTCACATTCTAAGCAAATGATTTTCAATTTGTCCTGTTACTGATGAGGATTTGTTTAAAATGTTCCCCAATTTTCACACTCTTACTTTAAGTATTATGAAATCTTTACTTGATGCTAGCTCAATTAGCAACCAAGTCTAGATTCTATAATAAAAAAATTCTATCAAAATTTTAGACATGAGAAACACCAGTTCCTCTTTTAATATATGACAAGTACTCCTAATATCCAGAATATAGAATGACCCCTTACTCACTTTTTATGTAGATTCCACTATTAATTTCGAAATCCATATGGCATTTTATAGGAAATTGAATAAAACTCAAAATTTTTTTTTTGAGACGGAGTCTTGCTCTGTCACCAGGCTCGAGTGCAGTGGCGCGATCTCGGCTCACTGCAACCTCGGCCTCCCGGGTTCAAGCAATTCTCCTGCCTCAGCCTCCCGAGCAGCTGGGACTATAGGCACACACCACCACGCCCAGCTGATTTTTGTATTTTTAGTAGAGACGGGATTTCACCATGTTGGCCAGGATGGGCTCGATCTCTTAACCTCGTGATCCGCCCGCCTTGGCTTCCCAAAGTGCTGAGATTACAGGCGTGAGCCACCACGCCCGGGCAAAACTCAAATGTTTCTAATTGTTTCTAATTAAATTTTGCTTAATTCTTGAATCTTTCCTGAAAACTCATCAAACTGAAATGCCTTTGTAAGAACTTCTTCACTGTGTCTTTCAGAAAGCAGAAAGCCACATTCTGCAAAAAGATATAAACAATATTAGTTTCTCAAAAACTCTAATTCAATATATATAAAGGGTATACCTTCACATTCATGAATCCTACTGTGTTCAATGTTTACTAGTTTTTTAGTTATTCTTATTCCTTTGTTCATATTTATGTAGAATATTTCAGAATAAGAAATACTTAATTTTAAATAATATATTTCACAAGGTTTTTTTCTGATGTTCTAAACTTGTTTTGTCAACAGAAGACACATGCTCAAACTAAATTGTATTTTTTCAGCCTTGGCACTACTGAAATGTATGTTGGATTGCTTTTTGTTACAAGAGGGCCGTCCTCTGCATTACAGGATGTTTAGCAGAATCTCTGGCATCTACCCATTAAATGCCAGTAGTACCCCAGCTCCAATCCTGACAACCAAAAATATCTTCAAACATGTCAAATATCCCCTTCTGGGGTATGGGGGTGTAGTGTGTGTAAAATTGCCACTGGTTGAAAACAACTGAAGCAAATTTTGGAATATTTATATAATTTTAAAGACTTCTAATTTAGTAACTATAGAAGTAATTATAGATTGTAACAGATTTCTAGTGGAGTACGATTGTCAACATTTACATTATTAGAAGTATTAGATGTTAGTTATAAATTTCAAGAGAAAAAACTTATAGGGATACATTTAAAATATTTCTGAAGATATGTTTTTGCAGCATAATATATATTTAAATAGATGATATAGGACTAAGTGTTATTGTTAAATTAAATCATAGTTTGGACAAAGCGTAGTCCTTTTTCATGTCAGTTAAGCAAGTTGACTTATCTATGAATAGATTTTGATATAATTTCTTATCAAATACAAGAATGAATCCTATGGAACTGGAGTCATCAAGATTGCAGTTGTTTTAACTGGTCAAAAAAGCATTTATTCCTGATAAGAATTTAGGTGGGAATATATATATATACATACA
The DNA here is from genome assembly GCA_004027715.1 of Plecturocebus donacophilus. Taxonomy (NCBI): domain Eukaryota; kingdom Metazoa; phylum Chordata; class Mammalia; order Primates; family Pitheciidae; genus Plecturocebus; species Plecturocebus donacophilus. The sequence goes on along the minus strand of PVKP010008874.1, from coordinate 55,054 downwards.
TGTATATATATATATATATATATATATATATATATATATATATATATATTTACTCTAGGCAGTTTACAGTCAAATCAAGACCTGCTACAACTATATTTTAATGTCCCCAGTTCAAAAATTTTTTTCAATCCTTTTCTATCAGATTGCGACTGTGCATATTGAATTATAAGCAACTAAAAATAATTTGATATGGCTGTATACTAACTGCAAATATCCTCCTTTTGGCAAACAAAATATTTTTACTAAATTTTCTGTAGGTGATAGGGAGAGCTGAGGAACAAATAATTTCACACAATATTTACCGGGTTCTTGATTAGGTCAAAAATTCAACATAAGCAACAGCAAGCAAGTGCTTAGAAAAGATTGCAAAAAATATATTTGATGTGTTTTTTTGGTCCATTTTGCAGGTATTTGTTTTATAACTGCAATTGAAATACTTTTAGAAATATTTTCTGGCAAAGCAAACATTTATTTTGGAAACATTTACTTGGCTTCTAAGGTTGCTATTATTCAACTGTTTGCTTAATAGAGGGGAAAAGTGTTTGGGAGGTGCCTGATGGTTCTTTTATTCCCTCTAAGAACATATCTATGGGGTTATGTGAGTGTTAAAATGGTTCAGGAATCAAATAAATATCTGAAGGAGTTAGAATAAGCCAATCTGTTTGACACAGGAAGGGGACAGGTCCTGGCAAAGGACTAAGAATTTTTTTAAAAAAGAGAGGAATAAAAAGAAAACACAAAAAGCTTAAAGGTAAAAATTAGATGACAACCACAGACAGATAGAGACTAAAGGAAGTTAGCAACAGAAGGAGCTTCAAGGGAATATGGAATTTCCCTTTGTTCTAGGTTTCTGTTTTCCACTTTTTTTCCTCTGGCCCACCTTACTGTCAGAAGCTATCATGAAAAGTCAGAAGCTAAGAGTGTGATGTCAGTCTTGGTTAGGTATAAATATAGGTTTCTGCTAAACTGCATTTGTGAATAAAGGAGAATTTGTCCTGTAGTAGACAAGAAAAAAAAAATCAATAGATTCTATGGCATGTCTGGAGAAAAGAAAATTTAGCAATTGCTATCAGTATATGGCAAGCTGAGTGTAAAAGCAAGGAGTTTAAGGGTAGTAAACTGAAACACGTGAGCAAGATACAAGTGTTCCTAGTCCCTGAAGGACAAGGAAAACAGCATGATGAATTCTGAGTGACAAAGACCAGGAGAGTTTTCCATTTGGGGTTGGATTGCTTGTTTCAGCTGCTACATAATTTCTCCTATGATACAATCAAGGGATATGGAGTGACAAAACTCAGAACAGCAAAGGCCAGGAGAAAAAGAAGTATTCCATCTAGAGACAAATTATAGAGATGTGGGAAAATATACAAAGTTTTATTTTCTTAATAATCTTTATTGCTCATGCAGTCAACTCAAAAAAAAAGTTCAGATCACCTTCTACCCACAGCATCTCAGCATCTATTTGTGGAGTCTGACAGGAAAACTCAGGTTATATACAAGTGTGGGTCTTAGTACCTATAGATTTCATTAGCTTTACTCAGAAAATTAACAAATAAACCTTCCACTTTGAGACGCTTCCATCTTATAACCTGGAGAGACATAAATATAATTAGTAAACTTTTGTTTCCAAAGCAAGATTGGTTGTGCTGCCCTTCCCTTCCTCCTCTGCAAGAACAATCTGTTTACCCCCACTTTGCTTTCTTCCTTGTAATTTCCCTGCTCTTTTCTGGATGTCTCTAACCCTGAGTTCATCTCTGTTCTCTTCTGATCCAGCTGCATGTCTTGGTTTCATGGCCTTCTTATACTTTTGACCTTGTTTACAGCCCTTACTTGGCTGGATGTAATTAGCTCCAGCCTGTGTCCAGAATTATTTTTTAAGCCTTTTCCTGGTCAATTACCATTCCATTAGCTTTTTCCCTTTGACCAGGACCACAAATGCATGGCTGTGTATAAGGGAGAGCTGCAGGAGAGAGAAGAGGTGACCTGAAATCATGTTCTGTTCGTTGTAGGAAAACTAATGTTGCTGGGATGGTTAGATCACATGAGGTTTGAGAACCTAATGTTCCTCATTAGCATCAACTGGATGTTGACGTTGGTTCAAGCTCCTTCTTGTTTCCAATCACATAACCACTGCCCCGAGCTAAAGACAACATTGCTAGGATACAGATGGTGTGTGAAAAGCCACATGCTGAAACAAGGTTCTGAATCTTTCAGCAGATATGAGTAATTAATCCAACTGTTCACTGGACCCTAAAACATGATTTTCCAAGAATACAGGAGAAAGCTCTTCTTTACTCTGTTTGTTCCTTTATTCTCCCTGCCTCTTCTATGGCTCATAAAAATATTTTATTTTACAGTCATTGTCAGTACCTTGTTTTTTTTTTTCAGAGGTATTATTACTAGCATAGGGGAAGGTGCCAATCAAATGTGGCCATGATCATGAATACAAAGAAGTGATTTCTTCTCTTTCTTATGCAACTCAGCAGAAGTACCCCCAGCTTACATTAGAAAGATCTCTCCTTTTTTCTGCCTGATGAGTGAAAATACTTTGATGACTCTTCATGAATAGCAATGTGCATGATTGTTTCACATCCATTTTTGTGTTTCCAGAGCCTTTGTGCAGTATGCACAGGGATAGCGCTAAAAAGATATTGATTGAAATGAACTAAGCTGAGATTAAATAGCTCTCCATGAAGCTCATGGTATAGCTAAAATTCAGGGTCTGAGAGAATGGGTGGCATCTGTCATCATGGAGATTAGTATATCTAATAAAGTTTAAACTCTTGAGGGATTTGTCTTCATTCCAAGCCTTCTATTAGGACTTATTCATAGGTTGAGAGAAGTTGAGAAGTCTTGTCAACACCATATGAGGAGGGACACAGATGGGTCCTTTCTACCCTGAAATGTTATACATGGGCCCAGCAATAATAAATGGCTGTTGCTATCTAATAGCATTTGAAAGCCCAGGTTAAGAAGCAACTATGCAATGCAGCACTGATAAAATTAGAATTTTATTACAGAATTTCCATCCTGGCAATACTATCACCTCAAGCAAGTAATAAAGTAGTCACCTGTTTCTTAGATGAATGAGAACAAGTTCGTTCATATGAATAACTCAGTGCTTATGCTTTAACTTTAACTTTTTTCATATGATGATTGAATATTCTGGCAATTCTGATATCTGGAATTATTAAATAATGTATTATGATGCAAGATTCTTCTAAAATGTCGTTGTTACCTTTACCATTTCGCATTCAATAAACAATATGCCTGAGCCTAACACTTCACATTTCTTTACACTTACACCAGCTAATTTTCCTTTCATTCTTACTATGAAACTAAATGTGTGTTAACTTGGCTAATAAAAATGTCACTGATATTTCTTAAGAAAATGTAGCTATGTGTGTGTAGATGAAAATGAAGTTCATTTGTAAATATTAACCCATACAAAGGTAAACACAGGTGTAGATGAAGGATTTATATGGGAGGAAATAAAAGCTGAGAGTGTGAACAGGTTGTATTTCAGATGGTACAAGTAAAGGAGAAAGAAAGATCAAAAGAAATAGCAACATTCTCTAAAATAGTGTTCAAGGACCTGAGAAGGAGTCAAAGGAGAACCAGTGGTTCTCAAACGGGGCTTCATTGCTCCCTAAGGGTATTTATATTGGGGTGGGGGCATGTTCGGTTTTCACAGTTAGAGGGGGACTGCACAGGCAATGCATGGAAAGATTCTCCTCTACAGAGAAGTATCCATGTCACACACAAATTTTGAATGACCCCCAGGAAATAGTTGTGTGTCATTCTCCAACACTAACAACAAACTTCACTTTACATAGAAACCTCAGGCATTCTATATCTTGTTTTAACATATACTGCATATTCTAGCAGAGCAACCAGCAGGTAGCTTAAAGAAATATGTTTGATTGCTTGTTTTAGAGACAGGATCTTGTTCTGTCACCCAGGCTGGAATGCATTGGCACAATCATAGATCGCTGCAGCCTCAGACTCTTAGGCTAAAATGATTCTCCCACCTTAGCCTCCCAAGTAGTAGCTGCGACTACAGGCAGCCATGTGCCACTAGTCCTGGCTAAGGATTTAAAAAAATTTTTATAGAGACGGGTTCTCAGTATGTTGCTCAGGTTGGTCTTGAACTCCTGGTCTCAAGTGATCCCCCCATCTTGGCCTCTCAAAGTGCTGGGATTGCATGTGTGAACCACCATCCCCAGCCTTTTTGTTTGTTTTTGAGATGGGGTCTTGCTCTATTGCCTAGGCTGGGTGTACAATCACAGCTCATTGCATCCTCCAACTCCTGGGCTCAACTGATCCCCAATCTCAGCCTCCCACATATCTAGGACTACAGGTACACACTATCATACCTGACTAATATTTTTTATTTTTTGTAGAGATGGGGTTTTAGTATGTTGCCCAGTCTGGTCTTGAACCCCTGGTGTCAAGTGATTCTCCCATCTTGTCCTCCCAAAGTGCTAGGATTACAGGTATGAACCAGTGCACCTGGCCTTGAATTATTTTACTTTATTTTATTCAGTATGTCACTAAGAGTGATTTTCTGCTTGAGAATATCGTATCACTTTTGACAGTACCTCTTGTCTGAATTGTTGGTTTATACTCATACATTAGGCTGCAGGTGAAGTTTGTATATTTATGACACATTAACAACTATGCACAAATACACTTTTGTTTTCAAAATATCAATTTTTTAAAAAAAATTATTATTCCGTTGAAGAGAGTGTTCTTTTTAATAGGAGCAAACATATAACAACCTTATTCTGCATTCGAGTGCCATTGCGCCCTAACATTTACATATTTTAAAACGTAACTTGTAAATGATATTATCTTTATTTTTGCTTTATATTGCAATGGGCTTTATTTCCTGTAATGTTTATAATAATATGTGTGGGTCATCTATGCTCCCTATGGATTCCATTTCAAGAGTTAAAAAGGAATGAGGAAATATTTTTGGTAAGGAGTAAAGAGCCACTGGTAAAAAGGCCTACAGGGCTTGCGAGGAACTGCAGGGAGTGGAAAAGTCAGATCATTAGTGGTGTTCTAGAAAAAGCATTGGTGCTTAGGCTTCTTAAAAGATTCATGTGCTAGTGTGGAGAGGCGGGCCTACTAACAAAGCCTGAGACAAAGAAGCAGGCTCCAGGAAAGCCTAGGAATGGAGCTCCTCTGAGAGAGACTGCTAGCAAAATGTTAAGCATAAATTTGAAACAAAAAAAGAGATAAGGACTTTTTTAAAACCTAAATATTAGTTTTGCACCAACCTAACAAAAATCACCTGTCAGGTACCAAGCTGGTTTTTTGCCTCAAATCTGAAGATGACCAAGACAGATCCCTCCTAGAAGAGAGTGTGTATCCTAGAGTGAGTGAACTACACAGACATGACACAGGAAAAGACAATTGGTTCCCAAGGTTAAGAGTACAATTCACCTTTGTGAAAAACATGCCTGGGGCGGGCGTAGTGGCTCACGCCTGTAATCCCAGCACTTTGGGAGGCTCAGGCAGGTGGATCATGAGGGCAGTAGATCAAGACCATCTTGGCCAACATGGTGAAACCCCATCTCTACTATAAATACAAAAATTGGCAAGGCATGGTGGCAGCTGTCTCTCACAGATTACTTCAATAAGTTACTGTTAAATGAATGGTAAATAGGTAAATGAGTGGATACCTTCATTAAACAAATGCAGATAACACATGGCAAGGCATGGATGGGTCAGAACTGTCTATTTCCTTCCAGCCAATCCAACTTTTCTATGTGCCTTGCAACTTCTTGCCTATACAGGTGAATTTAAAATGTGCTGTCTTGTCATCAGTTACCCTAGATAATTCCTCCTCTCCACCAGTTCTCTTACTCTAACCCCTTCCCAGCCAGGCCTTGAACCTCTGATCCAAAGTTCCCTGCCTTGAACCTGCATTGGGTCTTCAGGTTTGGAATTTTTATGTTAGTGTCTGTATTCTAACCTTTACTTTCTATGAATGTCCTGGACTTAGCTTAACCCTGGTTGTTCTCCATGATCTGAAATACAATAAATCATTCAGCAGAAATATTTGAGATCCAATTTGTTTCAAGGGAACAATATTTTTGAGTTAGATACTGTAAATTTTGGCAGATAAGCTGTGATATTTAGTGCAGAATTACAGTATTATAAGCAATATGTGACTTTTTTTTCTCTTTCAAGGTGGAGTTTTGCTTTTTTGCCCAGGCTGGAGTGCAGTGGCACAATCTCAACTCACTGCAACCTCCACCTCCAAGCTTCAAGTGATTCTCCTGCCTCAGCCTCCCAAGTAGCTGAGATTACAGGTGTGCACCACCAGGCCCAGCTAATTTTTGTATTTTTGGTAGAGAAGAGATTTTGCCATGTTGACTGGTCTCGAACTCCTGACCTCAGGTGATCTGCCTGCCTCGGCCTCCCAAATGCTGGGATACAGGTGTGAGCCACCACGCCCAGCCAAATATGTGAATTTTTAAAGTGGCTATGCATCCAAAACCTATTATTTTATACATGTTTAAGATAGAAATTAAATAATGGCAACATAATTTGTTAGTTTATATCAAGTAAAAACAGTTGGGGTTATGTGAAGATGGGAAAATAAACACATTATAATAAAATCCTTACTATTTATTGAGAAATAAACAATGAACTGATTTTATTTGTAAATTGTCCTACCCCTAAATTAGAATTTGCAACCCAAGTGCCTTACCCAAAACTGTCAAAACAGAACCACCTTGCAATAATAACAACATCCAAGAAATTATTATTTATCCAGAAATCTTAGCTGATTTGCAGATGGAAGTAGCAAAGTCTCTTGTCCTCACGATTGGTTGTCACAGTTTTACACTACCTGTGTCTTGGAAAATCCCATAAATGTTTTATGCCTTATTTTACTGCCTTATTTTCACATGTTCTCTCCCTGCCTCTAAATGACTTCTGGTCCATGAAATGTATGGCATTTTCACAGCCTGAGAGACCTGGAGATTAGCATCACTCTGTTCATAGATTGTAGACTGTGCAGCAGCTGTGGTGGCTTTGGCAACCAAAGTCTCAAAGATCACATTGTCAATCACCATGTGCAGTCCAGAATATTAACTTTTAGTAATTATAATTATGTGGTTTTTGAAAGTATATAAAAAATAATATCCTTTTAGAATACTTCTGTAGTATTCTGATTTCTCAACGGAATTCCTTATTGTTCTTTGAGTCACTTGGAAGCTACTTCTAATCCAGTCACTTGGACCATAGGACCCAGCATAGTGGGATCTGCCCATGCTAACCCTACCCCAAAGTGGGTGATTTGCATAAGAACCAAGTTCAGTTGCCCTCAGCCGCAGCACTACTGACATCTGGAGCTGGATCCATCCTCTGTGGTGGGGTTGTCCTGTGCCTTGTGGATTTTCGCAGCATCCCTGGCCTCTACCCACTGGATGCCAGGAACATCACCCTCAGTAGTGATAACTAAAAATGCCTCCAGCCATTGCCTAATACACCCTGGGGGACAGCATCACTGCTGGGTGGGAGCCACTGAGCTAGATTAATGCCCTCCTCATATCAAGGCTTGCGCTAACTCTTCAGTGTGGGAGACTTGGCAAATTATATCACAATAGTGTATCGAAGCTGTGCATAGAACAATCACTCTAACATAACTTTTATTGCCCAGTTAAAAATTCCTCCAGGGGTTACTACAGATACCTATCTAGGCTTTTTGAACTCTACCTGACTGGGCACTCAAAGTTAATGTGCCTTGAGATACTATGATCAAACCAACTTGTGCACTGATCATTGATGTGAAGCTATTTGGACTTGAATAATACATGTTCCATACACATGCATGTCAATGTTTAAAAATCTCCTTAAACAGATTAAACAGTCTCACTCTGAAAAAAATATTCTTAAAGAAGATAATTGTCACTGCAGTATAGCTATTTATCTTTGCCTTTTTAAAAACAATGTAAAAAAAACGAGTAAGTTTTTCCTCTAAGGCAATATTTCTTTGTTCATACTTCTTAACAAATTCAATATCTTTGAAGAGCTAGTATTTTTTTTTTCTGCAGACATAGAGGTTTACTTATTTCCAAAGTTATTCCTAGTGACTGTGAATGTGTATTTTCCCCAATTTATTAACAAAATATTTCTACTTACTCAAAACTGATTAATCCATGTATAATATATTTTTTTTAATTTTGAAATACTCTTAAGAATAATTTTTTAAAAGTCCATGCACTTTTGTTTTTCCTAAGCTATTTGAAGACAGTTGTTGACATACTTGGGTATGTATTTTCTACAAAGAAGGACATTCTCTTACATAATCACAGTATAGCCACCAAAATCAGGAACTTCAACTTGGCATGTAACTGCCACAGATCCCCTTCAAAGTTTGCCAGTTGTCCTTATAATGTCCCTGACAGTGGAAAGATTCAGTGCAGAATCATGCATTGTGTTTAGTTTCATGTTTTTTGGGGGGAGGGGGCAGGGGTCTCTTTCAATCTGAAATCGCCCCTCAGCCTTTCTTGGACTATTGTTTTTGGACCTTGACGTTTTTGGTTTCATGCCAGTTAGTTTGCCTGTTGGGTTTGTCTTATGTTTGCTCATGATTAGATTTGGATTATGCATTTGTAGCAGGAACATTACAAATGTCATTTCTGTGTTCTTCTCTCTACATCCCATCTGGTGGTGGATTTGTCTCCTGGCTTGGTAACCTTGATCACTTGGTTAAGGCAGGGTATTCCAAGTTTCTCTGTTGTAATCAATAAGAATTTTGTACAGAGGTACTTTGGTACTGTGTAAATATTCCATTCCTCATCAAATTTGTACCTACTCTTTTTAACATTCATTGATATTTCTTTTTCTTTGTTTTTTCTTTTCTTTCGGGCAGAATCTTGCTCTCTTGCCCAGGCTGGAGTACAGTGGTACAATCATAGCTCATTGCAGCCTCCAACTCCTAGGATCAAGTGGTCCTCCTACCTCAGCCTCCCAAGCAGCTGGGACTACAGGCACAGCCAACATGCCCAGCTAATTTTAAACTGTTTTTGCAGAGACCAGGTCTTGCTTTGTTTCCCAGGCTGGTCTTGAACTCATATCCTCAAGCAATTCTCCTTCATCAGCCTCCCGAAGTGCTAGGCGTTAATATTTCTTGAATGAATAGTTACAGTTATCATTATAAAATAGTAATATTCTAATTCCACCATTTCTTCTGTATTCTATCAATTGATATTATACGTAAAGAAGAGCTTTATCATATCCCTATTCATTTATCTTAACCTGGACTCAAAGATTCCTTTTTTTATTAAACAGATTATAATCTATTTCTGTTATTATTTATTTTTCTTTAATGCTTATTTCCTGCTGAATCCATCCAATAATTTATTCATCCATTATTTCAGGTATTTACTCTTTTTCTAGACAGTGCCTCTCTTAGATTTTTCCTGTCACTTTTTGGCCTTCACTTGTCTTTTCTAGATTTTAAACTTATAGACATTGTAAGATGAATGCAGTGCATCTCTTCTGATTCCATGAGCCTTCCTTTATTCAGTGGGTGAATAAATGACCTAGGTTTCCCCTGGGCTCTTCTGAGCAATGTGGTGCTGCCTTCGGAGCTGTTTCATGACCTGCTCACTCCAGCCTCAGCATGTCATAAAAGTTCCAAGACATGAAAGAATCACATCACATGTAAGTTCTCACCTTGCCATATTCTGATTCTTTCTGCTACTTAAGCAACACAATGGTCACTGCCCAGGGGCATCCAGCATTCTAAGCAATCGCACATTCACCCCAGCCAGGCCAACCTTGGACTGTGTTCATTGTCATGCTGTTAACGCAAAGATAAATGAGGTGACAGCTGCCATTCTTTAACCTAGAGGTGTGCTTGAATTCTATGTGTTTTTCTTTAAATGGTTGGAGGATTATGTGAAGCAAATACATTCCCATGCAGCTGCTATATCTATGATTAAACTTTTTTTTTATGACAAGCTTTTGAATAAAAGTGCTGGTAAGTTTCATGAAATCCGTTATGGTAACAGGATTGAACATTTATTCACATTATTTCCAAATGTACAAAAGAGAAGAGTAACCAGTTTATTTATCTATCCCCCACCTCTCTTTGTAACAGAGGAATTCACACTTGTGTACCAATAATAGCTCATCCTCTTCCCTGCTAAACTGTTGTATTCACTTAGCTTGCATTCTATTCATAGACTGATTTTAAAAATATGACTCTTTAGTTTTCTGCAGAGAATCAGATCTTCTCTATAAACAGCACACAATAGCTAGAAAACCTAATTTCCAATTTAAAATATTTCAGTCTCTTGCTAAACAAGTTCCTTTCAGTTTAGATATCTGGTCTACTAAAGTGGAATTGCTTAACACACCTGTTTTAAACAATCACTTTTGGGCACCTTAGACCCTTTGTAGATGCACAGTTGATGAGCACTCTACTCACCTTCCTCTTCCTCCAAGACGGTGGATGAGTTTATGAGGGCGTCACTTTATACAATGGAATGGGGGCCTTGAACTGTTGCTGGTCCTTGCATGTGCATGGCTGATTTCCACTGGGTGGGATTTGTCTTGATCCAGCCACAAAATCTCCATTTGATATGCAGTTTTGTCCCTGGAATATTTCCTGGTCTTGTCTCTTCCAGCTCGTTGGAGGACTGCTGGTCTTCCTATGGACTTAGCCCCACCTCAGCTCTTGCTGCCACTAGATGTGTGGTGGGGACTCCTATTCCATTCCTAGCCTAAGCATTCTGCTCTGCCTCCTGTTGCTAGCAAGTAACAGCCTGCAGCAACCCCGTGGGAAGTCCGCCAGCCTGTATTGTCCGCCATCTGTACTCCTCCCGGGGATCCAGGGAGTGGAATCTTCTGCTAGTTCAGACATACTGAATTATGCTGCCTCCACAGGTGGCCACCCTGGTTGCTGTGGGACACCTGTGTAAATGTCTCCTCCTGCTGTCCAAAAGAGTAAGAAGCGCCAAATCCTATCTTCCGTCAGTGTGACTCAACTTATGTAAGTTCACCTCGGCAGTAACCCGAGAAGGGAGATAAAGTGTATCAGAAAAAAAAAAAAAAAAAACCAAAGTGTATCAGAATATGGCAAGTGTACCGTCAGCTTTACTCACATCCATATCTTCTCCCTGCATGTCCCTCGGATGGAAGGAACAGCTTGTTTTTTGTCCAACATCAGTGTTTCTTAGACTGTACTGTACCAGGGAAGCTTTTTAAAAATGCTGATGATTGGGGCCTGCAGATTCTCAATCACAGATCTGGGTATGTCTTGCGTGTAAGTGTGTTTTGTAAATTGTTTCTAATGTGCAGCCAGGATATAAAACGTTATCTTGTATCCTGAGTTCTCTCTACTGTTGGCATAAAATTAAAATCTGTTATATCTTGTTGTGTATGTGTGTGTCTGTGTATGTGCATGTAGAGAAAGAGGCCTTATAATATGTTAAATGGTAACTGTTTCGATTTGGGAAGTTTTGATTTAAAGAATCCTTTTGTCCTCAACAAAGTATGGTCTTTACAGCTGTTGTCTTGAAAGAAAGAAAAATCCCCTGTACTTGTCAGTAGCTCAACATGGGCTCTTTGTTTCCCTTTGCACTTTGCTTAGTAGCTCAATATTTTGCATTTTGCAGCAATAGTTCAGAAGCCTCTCCCCTCCCCACCTCTGCCTTAGGACCCTGGATACTTCAGAATGCTTCAGGATGCCTAGCAAGGATATGCTCACAGAAAGACAAAAATGGAAAGCACATTAGTAGAGTTTACAAATTACAACCTTTGTATCATTGCTAATATCCACCCCACAGCAAATGAGGCACTTCTAGGTGAAGGGTACATTTATTTGAGCCACATAAAACAAGGATTATAAGATTATGAAATATAGAACCAATAGGGAAATAAATTTATTTTTAGAGAGACAAAGGGACTTTCCCAGTGGCACAATTATATAAGTATTTAACCAAAGGCACCATTTCCGTGGAAGTCAGGAAGAAGTCTGTAGGAATAGGGCCTGGATGATGAAATCCAAGTGGCTTGAAGGTGATGTAGGAACTTTCAACAGAATATAGAAAGAATGAAGAGCTGGGCCTGTTTTCTCTCCTTTTTGATACCTCCATGAAGGCTATTATTTCACCAGCCATCTGCAACCTAACAATGCAGGGGCATAGGAACAAGGGATGGAGTTTCTGCCAGTGGATCACCTGTGGAGTCATTATTTAGTTATTATTCACCAAAGTGCCGTTGATACCTATCTTTCGTAGCAATGGCTCAAGAAACAAACTAAAGCAGCCTGGGCGAGGTGACTCATGTCTGTAATCCCAGTACTTTGAGAGGCTGGGGTGGGAGGATCACTTGAGGTTAGGAGTTCGAATCAGCATGGGGTACATAGTGAGACCTCATCTCTAAAACAGAAAAATAGCCAGGTGTGGTGGCACGTCTCAGCTACTTCTCAAGAGGCTGAAGTGGGAGGAGTGCTTGAACCCAGGAGTTCAAGGCTGCAGTGGGGTCATGATTGCACCACTGCACTCCAACCTAGGTGACAGAGCAAGATCTGTCTCTAAACAAAAACAAAACAAAACAAAACAAAAAGAAAACAGAAAACAAATACAGACATTTATAAGTGTAAATGCTAATGATAAACTGACTTTTTAATATTTTGTTTCACATGAGCTATATTTTACCAGCCACTGGATTGCTTATCTACGAGTGGTTCTAAACCAGAGGTGATTTTTGCCCTCCCAGGGGACACTTAGCAGTATCTGGAGACATTTTACATTTTATGGTACTTTTCATGTTTCCTAAAGCTTTTGAAAAACTGATCTTCTTAATTGATTACTTATGATGCTTTCAAGATTCAAATTGTTCCATTGTAATTCAACCTTCTCTGTTTCATTGTTTATTTTCTCTTCTCTGACATTCACGATTTTGGCAAAGCTAAAAACTTATGTTGGGTTACAGACCACTAAGATAGTGGCCTGAGCCTAATTATTATCAGCTTAGGTTGTAGAAACAGCTCTTGTATTGACACTAGCTGGATTTATTTTATTTAATTGTTTTGGAATGTGTAAATATTATGCAGCTGATATGCCTCAAGGACCATTTTCTTTCACTTTTATAGTACAACTAGAAGTTAATATTTTTAGTGTTCAGTATTCTACACTTTGTGTACAAATGAACTTAGTAATGAAAGATGAAGAGCAACTGTACCTTAAAGAAAAAAATAGCTACATCAAAACTAGGTAAGAATGTCCTATAGTGGAATATTTTATATTGCTCATTATATTTTACAAGTCATAGCAATGCATTATGTGCAGAGATGTATATTGCTAGAAATGCACTTTATGACTTCTTTTGTTATTCCAAGAGGATATTAATACTTGATTATCTTCTACTCAATTGTGAAAACATTTATGCTTTCGGGTACAGTTTTACCCATCATATGGGCTAGGCTGGTTTCAAAAATATTCATATGACGGTTGCTAATTATAGGATCTCAGGAACTTTTAAAAATAAACACGGACACCAGAATTCGAGAAATAAAGAAGCTGATTAGGAATAGAAGCACATTGAGACCTTAGCACAGTTGTCAAAATCCATGTGTTTGAGCTGATTCATAGAGCATATTATTACAGAATGGTGATTTCCTGTTTTCTAGCTTCCCACAGTGCACCAATTAATAATGTGTATCTTATCCACAGGCAGCAGAGGTCCTCCCCTGAACTATTAGCTTCAGCAACTTGCACTCCCGTTTTTTTGTTTTTTTTTTGAGACAGAGTCTCACTCTTGTCACACAGGCTGGAATGCAATGGCACAGTCTCGGCTCACTGCAGCCGCTGCCTGCAGGGTTCCAGTCATTCTCCTGCCTCAGCCTTCCAAGTAGCTGGGATTACAGGTGCCGGCCACCATGCCTGGCTACTTTTTTTCTGTGTGTTTCTCGTAGAGATGGAGTTTCACCATGTTGGCCAGACTGGTCTCAAACTCCTTACCTCAAGTGATTTACCTGCCTTGGCCTCCCAAAGGGTTGTGATTACAGGCGTGAGCCACCACACTTGGCCAACAACTTGCTCTCCTATTCTTGTTTAAACACATGCCATAACTTGATCTTGAATTCCTTCCTGCAGACGTTTAGAACAAAAATCAATGTGAAATATTTGTCAATTACATCTGGCCTCATCAATCTTGAGCAACTCAACAAGTCTCATGCCAGGGTCCTGGCTGATGTTTGAAAATGTTTGAGGTTCCAATCATAGACTATGAAAGAACATGGTGCCCGTTAACACTTAATTTTCCAAATACATAAATAGTTCTTTGTATTTGCATACATTGCTTTACATTTTATAAAATATGCTGTACTACCTCATTGTATTCTTCCAAATAACCACAGTGCATTACAGTTATAATTTTAAACATAGATAAAATAGGGTGCAGCCATATTAAATCTAATAATTGGAAGTGGCCTTTTCAAGAATGTTGCCTCACATGTAGGCCATACTTAATAGCTATTTTTTGAATAGATGTATATTAGTGCTTGGAAGTAAGAAACATTGTATTGTTGTTGTTATAATAATAGTTGTTTTTGTTTATGACATAGGTAGACAAGATATATTAACTAGGTTTCAAAAGAGATTTAAGTATTAATTCTGTTGTTAACAACATTGTGATCCTGAAATTCTCTTAACTTTTTTTGGCACTTTACTTATTTTTGGAAAAACAATCTTGGGGAAGAAGTTTGAATAGATACTGTGTAAGATCATTTTCTTTCCTTTATGTCCAGAGTCTTACATTTCACTGAGTAGAACAAAGCTTTAATTCAAACAGTTTCGATAAAGATGTAGAAAGACAATATGGTTTTTTGTTTGTTTTTTCGTTTGTTTTGAGACTGGGTCTCACTCTATTGTCCAGGCTGGAGTGCAGTGGCACCATCACAGCTCACTGCAACCTCCACCTGTTGGGCAAACTCATGTCATCCTCCCGCCTCAGCCTCCTGGGTTGCTGGGACTGCAGGTGTCCACCACCACAGCTGGCTAATTTTTTTGTAGAGATAGGGTTTCACCATGTTGCCCAGGCTGGTCTCGAATTCCTGAGCTCAAGTGATCTACCTGCCTCAGCCTCCCAAAGTGCTGGGATCACAGGCATAAGCCACACAATGCAACTTTTTATTGGGTTTGTAAATTAGGCTTTCTTGTTCATAACTAAAGTATTTACCTAACAATATCACCTGGCTATGGAGAAGTTATTCTTCATGAAATTAAAAATAGTTATTGTTCATCTAAAGCTCCCAGGATTTACAATGCTCAGTCCTGGTATATGAAATATGTCAGATAATACAGATAATAGAGCTTTACTGGAAATTCCCATTTATGTTATTTTGGGGAGTTTTGCTTGTGGGCTTTGTATTTGAAGTACAACATATTCATTTAGGTCTTACTGAAGGAGCTAATTATGGAAGAGCAAATGGGAATCTTGTTATTTGATTCACAATTACTCAACATTTTATTTATGTTATCCATTAGACATCTCTTTAGTGCCTGCTATAGACTGATACTACATGAGGCCCTTGGACCTTAGAGACAAGCTAGACATGGCCCTTGACCTCAAGGAATTACAAAGAATGAAGAGATCACTTCTACATGGTGCTTGAGATGATGTTTAGGAAAACCTTCACAGCAGAAATGATATTTGAACTCTGTCTTAACAGGTAAATAAGGGTATCTAGGCAGCCAGGAAAAAAGTAATTCTGGTGCAAGTTTCAATGTGAACACTGACATGGATGCATGAAATAATTGTGACTTTTGGCAAATAGAAATTGTCACTATGTCGCATGTATCAGTAAGTAATGGTGCCTCACAAAGGGAGGAGGCTGTAGAAGCTGGTGTGGAAAAATAATATAAGGCTGTGCAGACCATGTTTTGTTCTTTGTCAAGTAGACACTTGGGAACCATTGAAGAATTTGACTTGAGGAGACCCATGGACAGTGCTAAATTTTGGAAAACCCCTCTATTGGCAATTTTTTGTGGTTGAGAGAGAATATTTAGGGGATGATAGACAAGGAGATTTTGAGAAGCAGAACAAACACAGTAACAGTAGGATTGGATTAGAGAGATGATGTAGGCACATGTTAAGGAAAGTCAGTGGAACCCATTTGTTAACTGGAGGTGAGGTTTAAGAAAGGAAAGTGTGGTGGTTTATTGTATGTATCAACTTGATTAGATTAAGGAATGTCTAGATTGCTGGGAAAACAGTTTCTAGGTGTGTCTATAAGGGTTTCTCTTTAAGAGACTAATGTTTGAATTGGTGGACTGGGCAAAGATCTGCCCTCTCTGTGTGAGTGGGCATCCTCCAATCCATCGATTGCCGGAAAAAAGGGAGAGGACGGGAAAATTCTCTCTCTCTTCTTGAGCTAGGACATCCCTCTCCTGTCCTCGGACATTGGAGCTCCTGCTTCTCAGGCCTTTGGACTTACACTAGTGTTCCATACCCTACTGCCCCACCCCTCCTACCCAGTTTTCTCAGGCCTTTAGCCTCAGACCAAGAGTTGTACCTGGGACTCCCTTGGTTCTGTTTCTCAGGCCTTTGGACTCAAAACTGAATTACACCTCCGGTTTTCCTGGTCTTCCAGCTTGCAGATGGCATATTGTGGTACTTCTCAACTTCTGTAATCACATGATCCAATTCCTATAATCAATCTCATCTTCTATCTATCTATCTGTCTATCCATCCATTCATCTATCTCTCTCCCGATCCATCTATTTATCATATTTCTATATATGTATGTATGTATGTATGTATCTATCTATCCATCCTACCCTATTGGTTCTGGTTCTCTGGAGAACCCTGACTAATATAAGAAGGGAAATGCACAAGATTCTGATTTGAGTCACTGGTAAAAGAGCAGGAGGAGGATGTCATGTAAAGGTAGTTAATAGTTTTAGTGTCACACCCCAGTTTGGGGTATTGGATGACATTTTTTTCGGTAGATCTAGTGGGTGGTTGAACACACAATTTGCAAAGCACATGGAAACTTCCAACTCTTCAGCATATTGTTGGAGCCATAGTGAGATCCTAAAACTTTATTATGGAGTAATTAAGAAGGCACCAAGGATAGAGTATTGGGTTGGGCAGGATTACAGGAGTACACAAAGGGAACTGAGTTTACTATTTAGAGCCCACATTATGTTTTGTTAACTTACGGATGAAAAGGACTTTCAAACTATTGGGGAAAATCTTTGGATAAAATAGTACCTAGAACTAAAATTCCTGCTTTCCAGCTAAGTAAATTCAAATACAGTTTAGAGAAAGAAACGGCTGAAAGATAGAAAAGAATATAGTAGAAAGACAGATCGTGATTCCAAAACCGATTTGGTTTTCTTCCTCCTGATGTAGAACTTGGCTGTACCTTCCCGCTAGCCACAAAGCCACTACTCTCTGCATTCATGTCTCTGTCCTAGTGATATCTTACTTCCTGAGGGAGCAAAGGCTTGCCTTATCTTAATCCTGCTTCTAGCCCTATAAATGTACCCAGTTATTCCATGAAGTCTGCTCCATGCTGTCCTAAAGCCAGGCTCCTCTCAGCTTGCAGGTGGTCATGGTTTAGACCACTGGCTGACCTGCCTATGTTGTGTGGCTTCCCATGGGTTCTGTTCTGCTAGTGTGAATTTACTGGTTTATTTCTTACACCTCTCTTTTGGGTCTGTGGCTCCTTGGGTTGATTTGTCCATTTCTAACTTTATACCCATGGCTCTCTGCATTCTTTAGTCCTATAACACTCATAATCTGCTTAGCTTCTTAGTATTTATCATATGCCTTATTATGCTATTCTTTTTTTAAAAGCTTTTGCCTTTAATATAAAACACCCGTTGTACTAGTCTGTTTTTACACTGCTGATAAAGACATACCTGGGACTAGGCAATTTACAAAAGAAAGAGGTTTAATAGACTCATAGTTCTACATGGCTGGAGAGTCCTCACAAGCATGGCAGAAGGTGAAAGGCATGTCTCACATGGCAGCAGACAAGAGAAGAGAGCTTTTTCAGGGACTCCCCCCCTCCCTTATAAGGCCATCAGATCTCATGAGATTTATTCACAATCAGGAGAATAGCATAGGAAAGATCTGCCCCCATGATTCCAGTGTCTCCCACAGGGTCCCTCCCACAACACCTGGGAATTATGGGAGCTACAGTTCAAGTTGAGATTTGGGTGGGGACACAATCAGATTATATCACCTGTGAAGTTAGAGATGAAGTATAGCAATTCTGTCATCACTCTCTTCTCTAGTCCCCTGCATAGGTAGTATTTGCCAAGTGCTATTGAAGGTGGAGCTGATCTAGGTGCAGACGGGGGATATATTATTTGTGGTCCCATCTCAAGCAGAAGTAGTAGCAAGATTCACTTTGTATTAATTCATCAGGTTCTTTTGCACTCCTAACATATGTATAGGAGAGTACTGGGTACTGTGGAAGACTGAAAACATAGAAACCCTGCCTTAAAGAAAGCTGTGGCCAAAACCATAGATTATTAGGGCTAGAAGTCATCCAAGAACATGATAAAACCTCACATTATTCTCTTTTATTTTTTAAGTTTAATTTTAAATTAAAACCAAATTTGTGTTCATCCTTAGTTTAGACATGTAATTAAAGCAATAACTACGGGCTTCAAACAACAGTTATAAGAAAACTCTGAAAATAAAAGGACACGTGTACCCTTGTGCTTGGAGATGGTAGGCACTCAGCCAGTGACTTACATTTTGTCATGTTGACATGGCAGAGGTCAGTAGTTATACAGTGTTACAAAACATTAAAGGTAAGCCTATCTTTAGTCTGAATTTCATCAAAGTTGAACGTCTGATTAAAAGAGCCAGGTTAACATTGAAAGATATTTTTCAGCATTTCCAAAGATCATTAACTCATAACCTTGATTCTTGAATATGCTTGTTATTGGCAGCGACATCTTTTAGAGTATTTGCTTTAGAAAACTATTTTTGTTCACTAAGATTTTGAAACACATTTGCTATAGGAGGTGCAGTTGCCTACTAACCTGAGAGATAATTAATTTTTGATGACCTTACTGATCTGGTTATACTCATACTAAGCATTTTTTTTTGGTAAAAAATACTTTTTTTAAAAAAATAAGTGACTCTAAAAAAGTAACTTGGAAATAAAATGCAAGTTCTTCTTCTTTTTTTCTGAGAGGAAGTTTTGCTCTTGTTGGCCAGGCTGGAGTGCAATGGTGAGATCTTGGCTCACTGCAACCCCTACCTCCCAGGTTCAAAGGATTCTCCTGCCCCAGCCTCCTAAGTAGCTGGGATTACAGATGCCCACCACCAAGCCCAGCTAATTTTTTATTTTTAATAGAGACAGGTTTTCACCATATTGGCCAGGCTGGTCTTGAACTCCTCACCTCATGTGATCCACTTGCCTCAGCCTCCCAAAGTGCTAGGATTACAGGCGTGAACTGCAGTGCTTGGCCCGCATTCTTGATTTTTTTAAAGTCAGGTCCTAAAACAAATGTGAAAAAGTACATAAAGGGGAGTTTCCTGGCCATAGATAAAGTCAGAGCTGCATACAATCAGGTGTTCATTCATTGATTGGTTTATTCATGCATTGATTCATTTATCCATCTATCCAGTTGTCCTTCTACCAACCCACTCATTTCGACACCCATCCACCCACCCATCCATCCATACATTCATCCCTCTACCCACCCACTTCTCTGTCTACCCACTCACTCATCCTTCTATCCATCTACCCACCCACTCATCCTTCTACTCACTTATCGTCCATCTATGCACCCACTTATCCTTCTGTCCATCCACCCACCCACTCATCCATCCATCTATCTATTGACCCATTCATCCTTTAATCCACCAACTCATCCATTCATCCGTCTACTCACCCATTCATCTTTCTATTTATCCATCCATTCACCCACCCATCCTTCCATCCATCCCTCCAACTACCCATTCATTCACTCACTCATCTGTCAATCCATCTATCTATCCACCTACCCATTCACCCCTTCTTCCATCCATCTATGCATCCACCCATTCATCTTTCCATCCACCAACTTATCCATCTATCCATATACTCACCCATTCATCTTTCCACTTATTCATCCATTCACCCACCCATCTTTTTATCCATCCATCCATCTGTCCATTCATCCGTCCATCCACCGACTCATCCTTCCTTTCATCCTTCCATGCATCCACCCACCCACTCATCCTTCCATCCATCTATCCATCAATTTATCCACCCACCTACTCATTCTTCAGTCCTTCCTTCTTTCATACATCTACCCACCCACCCACCCACCCACCCACCCATCAATCCATCAATCCATCCATCCATTTATCCACCCACCTACTCATCCTTCGTTCTTTCCTTCTTTCCATCCATCTACTCACTCACTCATCCATCCATCCATTCGTTCATTAGTTAATGAAAATTCTCAGCCAAGAGCACGTATTATAAGTGTGTCAGGAATTGTGTTAGTTTCTGGAAATAGAAAGGTAAGATGCTTTTTTGATCAGTTGTTCTAAAGGTGGGCCTTCAGAGGAGTTTCTGTATATAACATAAAGAGTTCCTCAGTAGAATTTTTGAGATTTACCATATAGTTTCACAGAAGCATTTACTAAATCTTCCTAAAGTATCTGGATTGCAAGGGTTAATCCACTCACTTGTTTAAGAGAGTAACTGTATATGGTAACTGCAAAAGGAATAAAATGAGCCTTTTTATGGCCTACTCCAACAACTTTCACCCCTAGTCAGAGAGGCATCTGACCCAGTGAAGCCAGAGGCTCCTAAGTAACTGTTGGAATGATGTGTTAACAGTCCATAGCTGCCAAATAGGAGAACTGTATAAAAGACCAAGCTTGAGGTTTGGGGCTCCCTAAGCCAAACACATGACAGGAGTAATGAGGTGTTTAGCATTTGAAAGGGACTGACAGCCCTCTCCTGGGTAAGTGGAAGGAGAGGCACTGGATCCCATTCTTTAGGAGCTGTGCTTCTGTAAAATAGAAGTTGGGATTCAAAGCTAGTGAAATATAAATTGAGGAAGATTAGAGCTGCAAAAAAACTATAGGGAGAACAAAGATAATTCAATATTTGAAGTGAGTGGTGGCTTTCAGGAAAATGATGAAAATTCATTAAATTGATAGTTCATTAAATTAACAGATTTTAATGTGTACTGGCATTTGTCCTTGTATTTATTTATTTTATAAAGATCAGGTCTTGCTCTGTTGCCCAGACTGGAGTGCAGTGATGCAATTACAGCTTGCTGCAGCTTCAAACTCCTGGGCTCAAGTGATCCACCCACCTCAGCCTCCCAAGTAGCTGGAACTATAGGTACATGCCACCATGCCCAGCTATTCATGTTGATTTTTATTTTTATAGTGATAGGGTCTTGCTGTGTTAACCAGGCTCATTTATCCTTTTAAGATGAGACGTCTTTGTCTATATTTCTGTTCCTTTTACAACTTTCAAGAAAGATACAAGACTCCCTGTATCTTCAAAATATGACAACAAATATGTCCTGATATAGGGCCTAAATAAGATGATAACTTTTAGAAAATTAGGTTTTCGGAGTAAACTTGTTATAGATTTGTAAAATTTTCTTGCTTATCAGTGTCAATTCTCATATGGGTGGTTGGGAAATACTGTTGACAGATTTCCTGAGGTATTTTTAGGGCTGCTGGGGTGAGTTTATAAACTTATTCAATTCGTCTTATTGGAAACTCTATTGTGATTGCTCTCAAATGTTTTAAGAAAACATTTCATGATTTTTAAAAAATAGATTTAAGGGATAGAAGTGTAGCTTTGTCCATGGATATATTGAGTAGTGGTGAAATCTGAGCTATTAGTGTAACCATTACCCAAATAGTGTAAATTATATCCAAGAGTTAATTTCTTATCTCTCACCCCCTCCTCCTATTCTCCTACCCTTCTGAGTCTCCAGTGCTTATTATTCTACTTTCTGTGTCTATGTGTACTCATTGTTCAGCTCCCACTTATAAGTGTGAACATGCAGTATTGTACTTCCTGTTTCTGAGTTTTTCATTTAAGATAATGACCTCTAGTTCCATCCATGTTGCTACAAAAGATATGACCTCATTTTTTTTATGGCCAAGTATTTTTCCGTGGTGTGTGTGTGTGTGATTTTCTTTATCCATAGAATCAACTTAAGTGTCCGTCAATGGATAAAGAAAATATCTATTGATGGACACTTAAGTTGTTTCTATGACTCTGCGATTGTGAATAGTGCTGCAATAAACATAAGAGTACAGATGTCTTTTTGATATAATGATTTGTTTTCCTTTGGGTGGATACCCAGTAGTGGGATTTCTGGATAGAATAGCAGTTCTAATTTTAGATTTTTTTATATTGAAAATTAAATTAGGCTGAGTGCGGTGGCTCACGCCTGTCATCCCAGCACTTTGGGAGGCCAAGGCAGGTGGATCACCTGAGGTCAGGAGTTCAAGACTAGCCTGCCAACATGGTGAAACCCCGTCTCTACCAAACAACAACAAACAAACAAACAAGCTGGGCATGGTGGTGGGTACCTGCAATCGCAGCTACTCAGGAGGCTGAGGCAGGATAATTGCTTGAACCCAGGAGGCGGAGGTTGCAGTGAGCTGAGATCTAGCCATTGCACTCTAGCCTGGGTAACAAGAGCAAAACTCCATCTCAAAAAAGAAAAGAAAAAAAGATAATTAAATTAACTGGTTAATTCACCATCTCTACTAGACTTTCTTTGTCCAGAATGATATTTACTTGCATCAGAAAGTTAAATCCATCATAAAAGATTAAAGGGGTACCACTGATCATAGTTTTTAAAATGTTCTTCAAATATAAGGACACTGAAGGAGGAGAGAATCCAAAAATGATGGAAGGAAGGGCAGCATTATTAAAAATAAGTAAAGCATTAAAGATGACTATTTGGATGGCTATGATGGTACTCGATGTGTAACATTTAGTGTGTTTGCCAAAAAAATTATCTCCGTCTTTCCTTAGAAACATACCTTGTAAATAGTTTAATGTTTTGGGTTGTTTTGATGTCCTGCCAGGGACATAAGCAACAGCTTTTAAGAGGCAACTCCTTCTCTGCCCATTGACCAAGATTCTATTCTCACCCTCTCCCATTCCTATGGTGCTCACCATACCTTAAACAGTACCCAGCTGGCTCCATGCACTTGCATGCCATTATCAACTGGGGAACACCTTCCCCAATCCTATGCCATTATCAGTTGGAGGAAGACCTACAATCAGTGCTTACAGAAAAAAAAAATGAAAACATTTACCAATTTGGAGAAATGTCCATTTAAATGTTACTGAACTAAACTAGCTATCAAATGTTCTAACCATCGAATGCTGACATTCCCTACCTCAACATTACACAAGTAAAGATTATAGTTTTTTTAATATGGTGCCTTGTAGCCAGGTGTTTAGTATTGCATTTGGTTTCTTGGTATTTGGAATTTTTATGGTCGTCATTACAGTAGGAAATTTCAAGGGAATCATTTTATGGTATATATTTCACTTCTTACTCATGTCTTGGCTTCCAACTCTACAAGACTCACTTACCTTTACCTTTGTGAATTACGTGCAAATATTTTCAAACCCTTCTCTGTGTTCTAATTGTTTTTGGCTTCAATATGTTATAGCAGAGCCAAGCAGAATAGAAAAGTAAGTTTTAAATAAAAATCAGAAACTATTGGATTTGCCAAATGCTTCTCCTTCATTTAGTTGGGAAATAGTCTTGTATTTTGCCAACATTTGAAACAAAATTCTAATGACCTTTAATACATCTCCTTTTCATCAATTGGCTAAGTGTTCAACATTTTTCATGTGCATTCAAAGAGAGGGAAATGTTTTCTTTATAAAAGTGGAGTCACTTACATACTCTAGTTTCTACACTTTCAAAGAGCTGTAACAACAAGTTATGGAATTCTGTAAGTAAAAGAGCCATGGATTCTCCTGGTCCATTCAGGCAGGATATTCACTGTGCACAGACGAAAGTGGGAGAGAGGTGGTGAAAACAGGGAAAGAGAACAACAACACAAAAATTTGATTTTTAATCTTTGGAAATTCGTAGCTCATAGAAGCAAAGATTACAGACTTCATATTTAGAAATTATGTAATTTTTCCAATTCAGCCATCTACCCCGTTCACAGACACTCTCACCAATACCCCTTATAGAGTCCTTCATTCAAGAATATGAGAACTCACTACCTACTGAGATGGCCACTTCCATTTTTTAACAGCTTTAAAGTTTCTGTTTGTTCTGAAATCAGATGCCTCTCTGGAATTATTCTTCTCTGTTTCTTGTGCTGACCCTTCCAGCAATATTGAATATTTAAAAAGGTTTCTGAATGAAACAGCTTCTGATGTTTTGGGTTTATCATTGTGCCTCCACTCTAGGTCTTTCCTCCGTTTTTCCAAATTCCTCTATGAGTAGAGTGCTTCCTGTTCTCTCACAATTAGGTTCACCCTTTGGAACACCTGCCCTGCTTGCCAGTATTCATGCCAAAAGGCCCAGAACTGGATCCAGCACCCTAGGGGAAATCTAAAGATGTAGAGCAGATTGGGCTACATTTTTTCACTTGATGTTCATAGTTCCATAAGGAAGTGACAATTGCATAAGCTTTTGAGACAATCATTTCACTGTTGAATTATATTGAACTTACAGTGATATGTTTTTTTGGATAATTTTATATACCACTACCCCATATCTAGGATTTATGGATTTTCTAAAATCATAAATTTAAGACTTTGTATATTTTGCTATTATGTTAAAAATATATAATATATCATGTTTATAAAAATCTAGTAAAAAAAAAGAAAAAAAGAAAATTTCTGAAAATGTCTGTGAGTCCAGGATATGAATCTCATGCATGCACACATATTGTTTTGTTTCTTAATCTGGTAATTTTGATGTCCTAAGGAACTTGATGTGAGTTTCCTTGACCCTGGATAGTGAGCACTTTGCTTCTTCTTTGCTTTTAAATTTTGAATTCATTCTCCGATTAGACACACACCACACAGCACACCCAGCACTTACATACTGGAAAACCTTCCTTCCTCCTCTCTGATTCTGCTGCTCTGCCTGCCTCCTTTCCATTTCAGTTTCCCTACTTTGTAGTATATTCTTTGACACATCCTGGGGTTAGTGGAAGTGAGAATGAAGGGAACATTGAGCCTGAGGAGTTTGAGACACTGCAAGGCAGCAAGGGGTCAGGACTGGAAGAGCAGGTGGTTTGTGCTGGACGCAGTTTCTCTGAATGAAAACGGGCAAGAACTAGAAGGTCAACAACCTTGTGGGGACATTGCAGCTGTTTGCTCTGGACTCCACTGCAACATCAGAGCTCAAATAATCATGAAGCTCAGGTGCTATACCCAGCCCAGCACAAGCTCTGACACCAGTTGTTCTTTTCAGCTTCAACAAATCCCTATGGACCCTTCCTGTGAAGACCCATCCTACATAACCTTCTATCCAACCCTCTTTGCTTGCCATTCATAGTTTCCTGCATTCTCCGAACTTGGACTTCAATCCTTATGATTCCATTTGAATGGTTCTTGGTGGGGGGTTAATTAGAGCTTCTATATAACAACATTTATATATATAAATATGCATATATTGTCTAAGTGAACATTGTCACCTTGAGGACTTAGATTTTATATATTAATGTATTAATTACCATGTATAATTATATTAATATATTATTAATATACAATATGTAATATATTAATATGATTAATATATTATAATATTAATATAATTAATATGATATAAATATATATTTATATGTGTGTGTATATATATTATCTAAGTGAACATCGTCACACTGGGGAATACTGCATGGGGTCAGTATAAACAACCAGAGTTGAATGGTTTATTGAAAAGGAATGAGCTGTGCTTCCTCCTTAATGCTGTAGCACATCTATCTTAATCCATTCATTATCACCATACATGCAAAGTTTAATGGGAAACATTTGGAGACATTTGGAGGCAGTAAGTATAACAGATATACTTGAGCTAACAGCATATGAAAAATGTCCTTCACTACCCACACTCTTGTTAACTGAATACTTGCTATTTAAACTCATGAAACAGAATTTTTGAGATA
Source organism: Plecturocebus donacophilus (assembly GCA_004027715.1). NCBI lineage: Eukaryota > Metazoa > Chordata > Mammalia > Primates > Pitheciidae > Plecturocebus > Plecturocebus donacophilus. The sequence continues at coordinate 28,927 of PVKP010008874.1, read as the reverse complement.
GGATGAGATAGGATTATTTGGAGATACGGGATTATATATAGCTATAGGATATATATATATATATATATATATATCCTAAATATATATCAGAAAGGAAAGATTTAAATATATATCAGAGAGGAAAGATTTAAATTTTGTTATGCAGAAGTTCTAGTATATATAAGTTTACATATAAACTTACATATATGTAAGCATATGCATATTTTACGTTTTACATATATATAAGTTTATATGTAAATATTTACTTACAGTTAATTTTTATTTATTTTATTTTATTTCATTTTTAGAGACAGTGTATTGCTCTGTTGCCCAGGCTGGAGTGCAGTGGTGCAATAGGTCACTGAAGCCTGGACCTCCTGATCTCAAGTGATCCTCCCACCTCAGCCTCTCAGGCAGCTAGGACTACAGATATGTGCCACCATACCTGCCTAGTTTTTAATATTTTTTGTAGGGATAAGGCCTCTCTATGTTGCCCAGGCTGGTCTTGGACCCAGGACTTAAGCAATCTTCCCATCTTGGCCTCCCACAGTATTGGGATTACAGGCGTGAGCCATCACACCCAGCCTATATTTACATATTGATATAAATTATACATACATAAAATATGCATGCATAAATAAGATGCAAAGATACAAATATCAAATATAAATACATATATTTTATGTAAAAATATCTATTTAAACTACTGAATAAAAAAATACTGTCTGGACTCAGTATAAACAACCAGAGTTGAACGGGTTGTTGAAAAGGAATGATCTGTGATTTCTCCTTCACACTGTAGCACTGCATTCGCACACCTATCTTAATCTATTCATTATCACCACACATGCAAAGTTTAATGGAAAACATTTGGAGACATTGCAGTAAGTATAACAGATATATATGCACTAACAGCATATATAAAAAGTCCCTCACTACCCAAGATCTTATTAACTGAATATTTGCTATCTAAACTCATGAAACAGAATTTTTGAGATAGGATTATTTGGAGAGTATTTTCAAATAAGCACACCTCAGAATTGCTATGCTAGCAGCTATTGGAGTATAAACAAAATGCTGTTGCTTCTGACTTTCAAGTTGAATAATGAAGCGTCTACATATGAAAAACATTGCTGTTTAAATACTTGGCTAACATAAGCCTAGTGCTGGCTCTAAAATCGTTAAGCAGATTCTTTTCTTGGCACAAGCGGATAGGAGAGTAGTTAATCATCTGTGGATTGATGATTAGTACAGTGTGATTTAGAACTAGCATGGACATTTCTCCTGTTTGTGAGCCAGTTTAAAACCAGTTTTGTTTCATTTCAGTGAACTAAATGGCTACATCTTTTTCAGATAAAGTTTTATCAAGTTTTTAAAGTGTCAGCTCAGAAAACATTCCTACAGTGTACAAATGGAGACATATAAATGTTAAATACAGTATTTTTCTTTTTCTTGTATTAAATTAGGCACCTGAAGAGGCAAATTAATATTTTTGGTCATTAGAAGACTACTTATACTGCAATAAAAAATCGGGGGCGGGGGGAAGCAAGCATATTTGTTCATCCCAGTTTATTCAGCATCATAGGATAATTAACTGAGACTTCCCACACATGTAAATTTTGTTGAAAACAGAAGCCTTTTAAAATGTGTAGTTATTAAAGGGTATGCATCCATTTTAGCAGAAAAAAATATTTATACCATATATAACCCATCTCCTTGCATCTGCAATAGAACCTGTATACTTCATTTATATGTTGGTCAATTCTATTTAAGTCTATAATACAGAGATCATCCTCAAGGTAGATTGGGCTGCATATGACTGTTTGCCTTTCTATTAAATGGGCCCCAAATGTCTTGTTTGTTGATTACCGCTTTTATTTTATGGTTTTCCTGTTTCCTGTTTCACTTTCAGTCTTGAGACTGCTATATTCTTGCAGTTGATGGAAGCTGCAAGCCCTTGTGACTTGCCAACATTGTTTGTTTCACTATATAACTGAAACAGAATTTAATCGAGACTCTTGCAATGTATCTGGGAATGTCACTACATTAATTTTTAGGAAATCCTTGGATTAAAAGGTAGAAACTTTGCTTCCTCAATAAATCCCAAAGTAACAGGCAGCATGGGACCTGAGAAGGTCTCACCAAGGTTCCTGTGTCAGCACAGAGAAGGCAGAGGGTTCCTGTGTTCTCCAAGTTGTGAACACCAGAAGGAGTGATTCCTCCAAGTTTGAAGGGTTATGAGGACATGACTTTCTTTTCTAAATACCCCTGGGTGGACCCGTGTCTGAATGCCAAGGCTTCTGTACCAGTTAGCATTATGCAACAGGAAGACACAGATAGCAGCAGGTTGGACAAGTAAAAGTTCTTCTGAACTCACATAAAGTCTGGAGGAGGCAGTATAGCTGTGATACCGTGGCCTCATTAATTCATCAGGGACCTAGGCTTCTTCCAGGTCTCCACTCCACTGTGTCTTGTGTGCTGAGAGGGCTGCTGTAGCGCTAACCTTCACATACACATTCGGCAAAGCAGAATAGAAAGAGAAAAGGCGAAAGGAGGCCATCCCTCTTTACCCTCTCACGCTACTATCCAGAAATAACACTTTGCTTTCACCCATTGACCAGAACTTAATCAGACAGCTACATCTGTTTGCAAGGGAGGCTATGAAATTTTATGTGCGTATAGAGATTCTGCTACTAAAATTCAGGGCAGAATTACTAGAAGCCTCTGCCATGTGGGTCTCTGTATTGGCTTTCATGAAGGGCAGAGGCACCAAGAATTGATATGGCTTTCAGTCTGTCCTTGTAGGCTCCAGCCCCTGATCTCTTCCATGTCATGTTCCTTTTCCCTTCCTGAACTCCTGCCCCATGGATGTCTAGCTTTAGCATCAAACACAAAGACAACACTAGAGCCTTACAGAGACTGCTCAACCAGCTCCACATGTGTGCAAAGGCAGAGCTCTGTGATAAAGACCTCTAACTGTATGTATAAGTATCTAATGACTGAATAGATATAGATAGGTAGATGTATATCTGAGATCAATTAATGAATTTGTCTACCTCTAGGCATATATGCATATACTTATGTGTAGTATATTGATAAGAAGATTTATATTCATGTGTCTGTGTGTGTCCATATGTGTGTGCATGTACATGGTATGAATATAGAGTATATAGAGGACATATAGATAGCTGGATATGTCATATATTTAAGAGATATAGAAAATATTGATATCTATATATCATATTTCTATGAATATATGTATCTGTAGATATGTAGATATATTTACATGGCATAGGTACTCAATCAGTATACCACTGATATAAATAGCATATATATAATCATATCTATCCATCAATCTATATCTCCTGTAGATCTAGATTTAAATATAGATATATAGGTATCAATATTGTATATTCAGTATTGATATTGTAGTGGTATGTTTCTCTTGTGGAACCCTGACTGATAAGCTCTCCCTCTAACAGCCACCTGACACCCACTTTTTTGTTACTATGTAAGTCCCAGAAGGTAAGCTCTAGAAAGTCAGCAGAACCTTGGGAAAACAGGATGAATGTACCATCCTCCTGCACACAAAAAAATGAAGCTAACCTATTCTATCAGCTCCATGAAATATAGGAATAGATAAATATGAAATTAAATTATGTGAAATAATGGTGATTCAATTACCTGTATCCTTGAGTTTGTGAATTAAAAAGTATCTTTGCAGTAATATTTCCATCTTCTCTCCTATGTCAAATTTTTTTTTTTTTTTTTTTTTTTTGAGACAGAATCTTGCCTTGTCACTCAGGCTGGAGTGCAGTTCCTAGATCTTGGCTTACTACACCCTCTGTCTTCTGAGTTCAAGTGATTCTCCTGCCTCAGCCTCCTGAGTAGCTGGGATTACAGGCATGTGCCACGATGCCTGGCTAATTGTTGTATTTTTAGTAGAGATGAGGTTTCGCCGTGTTGGCAAGGCTGGTCTCCAATGCCTGACCTTGGGTGACCTGCCTACCTCAGCCTCCCAAATTGCTAGGATTACAGGCATGAGCCACAATGCTCAGCCTCATGTCAAATCTTAGTAGCTCAGTAGAATAGTAAGATAAGATCAATTCTTCAGATCAATACTTAAATACTTCTTGGATTAAGGACTGTGTCTTAGAATTTTAGACATCAAAAATATACCTTGTAATAACTATTTATAAAAGTGCCTAAATTGTCCAAGTTAAATGTTGTTTTATAAAAATATGTTTTTGAAAGAAAAAAGGCATTTATATAAAATTTTCATACAGAAAAAAAGGCGATTTCAAGGTAAATATCAGTTTTAAAAACAATTTAAAAAATAAAGGTAATTTATGTTTGAGGCAAAATAATGGATTGAGAAATAGTAAAATGTCTTAAAGAATCATTTGGAAAATGAAGACTAAATTGAGGAAACTAACGATTATGGGAAATCACATGAAAGTTTTCAAATGTACATGAAGTTTTGGAAATGATGTTTATTATATTAAACTGTAGAAAAAGGAAACCTAGAGATAACATCTTAGAAATATGTTCTACAATTTCTGTATTTCATAAATGAATTAACTCTAAGTCAATTATGAGGAAGATGAGATAAATAATATTTCTTTTCCTCTCTTTGTCTCTTCCATCCTTTTTTCCTTCTCTAAGTTGTAGCACCTCAAGCAGGGCCCCTTAAAGGCAAAAGCTTCCCACCTGCTAAAATACTTATGAAATCTAATGAGTTTGTCTTTTGACATTTGGGATTTCATTTTATTTTGCTTTCTATAGAGAACTCAACAGTCCAAAGGCCAGACTAGGATGTCTTCTTTTAAAATCTCAGGCTTTCCTGTCTTCACTCAGTATCAAGGTGTAGCTTTCACTACCACTTAACTAAGGCTACTGATTACTCAAGTATGGCAGTTGTCAGAAAATACTTGCTGCATAAAACTAGAATTGTTGGATACTGAATAGGATTTAAATAAGGTGGATTAACATAACTCGTGTGTTCAAAGAAACATAAAATTTTATTTGCCTGCTTAAATAGATACCACATTTATATGTGAAATTTGCAAATAGACTTTTTTTTAAATAAAATGACCTAAACTCTATAAATAATATGTGAATATTGGGAGTTTGTTATTTAATGCTTAATTGTCTACTATGAAGACAGCTTTTGGATGTTAACCCCCTAAATACCCTAAATAGTCCCTTATTAAAAGTAAAAATCTGAGTCTCAGACAAGTTTAGACACTTGCAAAGACCAACTTGGATGCTTTATGAAGACAGGAAGGGACATCAGCTAATCAGAGTGTGAGTAAACAAGGCAAACTGTAGCTCACCTATTCCCCAGTGAGAACTCCCCGTGAGAGGAAATTAAGGAATTTCCCTGCCTTTATGTGAAATGCTGCTATGTAGTACCCAGCATACCAGTATGCCATAAGATTTGTTAAAACCCATTGCTGTGCTGGGGAATTGTGAGACCACTTACATATGTGGCAGGGTAATTAGTAATAGTTAATTTATTACTGATGCCGGTCAGTTAATCTGGGATTAATTCAGAACCATACTTTTTAATAATTTTTTGTTAAAGTGTATAGTTCTGAGTAATAACTTGGATTTTAATTTTTTACCCCCTTTCTGCAAATAAAATCATATGATTTGAACACAGCTATATTTCTTCATTTTTCACATTATTCTCCTGTTTTAATCAAGTTTAACTTAATTTAATAATATGATTAACTTGATCTAATATTCAATACTACTTTATTTAATTGTATTATTAAATGATATTAATATTAATCATGTTATAAAATCATTAAATCGTTAATCATATTAATTTGTAATACACACACACACATACACACACACACACATATATATATATATGTATGTATACACACACACAATGCAATGGGATATACCTAAGTTGTATAGGCTGTGGTTTGTGATAATGCTAATGATGTCATTTATGACTAAGTTGATGGTATTTCAGGGCAGAGGTAACCTGCTGGAATACTGTGAAGTCTGTGGGCACACATCCCACTGTTGTTGAATGTGTTTGGTGTGCGTATGTGTGTTTGTGTGTATATTTCTGGGTTTCTCTTGACCTTACAGTCCAGTATATGGATGGCTGCAAATGCATGAGCCCATTCTCTCCTTTGTCTGCTTTTTCCTGTCAAGCCTAAGTAGTCTCTAGGGTGATTGTGAAGCTATTCACTGAGGGCCGATCATGGGCCACTGCACCCATTAAGCCAGTTGCTTGCTACTCAGCAGGCACCATTCTGTCTCAGAATATGGGGTGACAGGTGTGTGGTTGAGCACACTTCCTCATTAGGTCTTGCAAGGACAGTGCCCCTTTATCTACCGCCCTTATCAGAGAGGGATCAGTAAACAGACAGATCCCATGGCTAAGCTGGACAGCATTAAAGGCTCCATTGGGAGAGGACTGATGACACCTGCCCTATTCTACAAAGAACTCTTCTTGGGAAGGTGACAAAAGGATTGCATTTCAGGGGGATGAAGGCCTATAGGGATGTCTTTCATCCCTCCCAAGCATTCTCTCCTGGCACATTCAGCAGATCTTGATTATTGAAGGGAAACCATTGAACATCATGAAAAAGCAAAGGGCCCCAAGGCCTCCTTCTGTCCTGTCCTGTCCTGTCCTGCGTTTGCTGATAAGACCTTCCTAAGAGTTTCCATTACTAACTCATTTGTAGCAGTACCTATGTTTTCCTTAGGAGGCTGCACTAAGGAGAGGAAAGGGGTTAGTTCACAGCCCATCGAAGGAACAGTAAACCTATCCACAGACAACTAGATTGAACCCTCCACAAAATATGATACCTGCTCTAATTTGGTACATATTGAGTACAATTCCTTATCCCAAACTAGAAAGAGCAGAATCAGAAAGGGCACAGGACCAAGTCATACAGTGAAAAGATGTAATGCTCAGATTGATTAAAATGAATAAGCCTACCCAGATTGCCAAAACAATCTGGACCACTTAATCTTCTGCGTTTGATAATGATACATGGTTAATCTGGCAGTTTTGTCCACATATTGTGGCAAAAATGTGCAATTTCTATAGTAAAGCTAATTGAGATGGTTAATTTAATGACTGTCACTATTCAGAGATGTCGTTTATTAGCTTCTGAACTGTTAGATGTTGGAGAACAAAATTTGCAAAACAAGATACTGAGTTGATGGATGAAATTGAACTGAAAGAAAATAATCTAGAAAGGTTATATTTATTTAGTTTCTTTTTACTTTTGATTTTCATAAGTTCTCATAGTTGAGGATGGAAAATTAAAAACACATGAAATTTAATGATACATAGTTGTTGTGCAGCACCAAAATATGTAGCATACTAGCTATAACAGCAGTATGAAGCCAGAGCTGCTTCAAGGAGGAGGGCTTTGATAGATTTTTTTTTTCTCATGTAACAAGAACTCAGGATGTAAGTAGGCCAAGACTGCTTTGCTGATCATGACTTGGGGTTTTAGAACTTTCCTACTCTGTCATTGGGAATTCTTGTATGATGGCTCCTGTACCTCCGAGCTTAGGTGTAAGATGCAGGCAGGTAGAAACTGGGTCACAAGAAAAGAGACAAATATCCACAAATCTGCCTTTATCTTCCTATGGCTATCCCCAGCTGCAAGAGAATCTGGAAAGATGCGTATCTTAATTGGGCACATTGTCGTCCTCAACATCATGATTGTGAAATAAAGAGGAAGGGGAGGGTGGCTGTTGAGTGGCATACTACATTCAAATGGTATGGAGGGTAGTGCCCTAAGATTTCAGGAAGAGGACAAGAGAGTATTCACATAATCAGAAATGACATAAGGTGAAAGACGTGTCTTACATGGCAGCAGGCAAGAGAGAGCAAGTGCGGGGGAACTCCCCTTTATAAAACCATCAGATCTTGTGAGACTTATTCACTATCATGAGAAGAGCATGGGAAAAACCAGCCCCATGGTTCAACTACCACCTACCGGGTCCCTCGCACAATATGGGAATTGTGGGAGCTACAATTCAAGATGAGATTTCGATGGGGACACAGCCAAACCATATCAGGTGTCAAGAGAGCGAAAGCACAGGGTGGGCGGCCAGCAGAGCTGAAAGAGAGTGAAGAGGAGCTGGCAGGAACAGGCTGCTAGATCTGAGCAGGGAGCTTATCCTCAGCCCTGGGGAACTGGTGCCAGTGGGTAAGAGATGGAGCCATGCTGCAGGCCTCTGAAGAGGTAGGTGTGGGAGAGAAGGAGAGGTAATAGGCCCAGGACAAGAAAACAGAAAACGTGTAGCCCAGCTGGAAGAAGTGCTAAGGTGGCAATTCTTTTTGTTTAGCTTTTCCCTTAAGGCAAGGGTGATCTGAACACACCTGAAGACAGATAAAAAGACCTGCACAGAGAAACCAAATAGACATATAGAGAAATGTACAGTTTCTCCACATTTTCTACCAGCCAGGCAGATGGATTATGTTTTACATGTATGAATTATAGTGTCAGCACTATGGAGTAGACAGTCCTTACTGTACTTTTTTAAAAGTAAAGATGATTTATCCCCTAAAGACAGGACACTGTATATTTTTCAGAAATATGTTTTTGCTACTGAAAAAATTTTCTTCCTGGAGATTTTCATGGTGTTTCCTGTGTACATAAATTAGCCGTAATACCTCATAACCTAGAAATATGGCATCATTTAAAAATGTGAGCAATTTCTGAATATGTATTTAAGGCAGGCAAAACTTACTTTGAGCATGCCCATTCCTTTTTACCCTTAGTTGCATTCATGAGTATCATAGTACAATTAGTTATCCCACTGAGAAGTGCAATTCTTCATAGATACTGTCTAATGCCATGGAGGCAGGTCAGGAATGGCAGAATTTGAGGGTGTTTAGCGGCACAATCATGTCCAGCAGGGTGTATTTGTGTGAAGTGTTTCTACCTACAGAGAACAAAGCAAGTACTTTATCATTTTCAGAGCTTTATTTTTACTCATTAGTTTTATTGAGACAGGATCTTGCTCTGTTGGCCAGGTAGAGTGTAGTGGTGTGATCACAGTTCACTGCAGCCTCAACTTCCTGGGCTCAGGTGACTCTTCCACCTCAGCCTCCTGAGTACCTGGGACTACAGGTGCACGCCACCATGCCCAGCTAATTTTTGTATTTTTTATAGAGATGAGGTTTCACCATGTTGCTCAGGCTCATTTTCAGAAGCATTATTAAGGGAAAGGGAAGATATGAAATGGGAGAAGTTACCTTATCCCTCTCGCAGAGCTTGTGACAGAGGTGTGGCTCACTTCTTTGGTGCCCTGATTCTCAAACCCCTAGGGAGAGCATGCAGACCAGACGGGCAGGTGCAGAGGGCCATGGAGAGCATTTTGGGGCTCTAACCCCATGACAGTGTCTAGGCGTGAGTGTTTACAACTCCTGAAGCTCAACTGGGCGTGTGTTACAGTGTGCCCTTTCAGCTTTGCCATCTGCAGGCAGCATGTGTTAATTAGCTCAATTAGACTCCTTGCCTTATCTCAAGGGCAGAGGGCTTTCTGTATCCTAAGTTCTTGCCCTAGTGTACTGAAAAAATTGAATCACACGTGGGCTTGGACGATGAGTGCAAGGTTTTATTGAGTGGTGGTAGCAGCTCTCAGCAAGATGGATGGGGAGCCAGAAGAGGGATGGAGTGGGAAGGTGGTCTTCCCCTGGAGTTGGGCTACCCAGCAGCCGAACTCTCCTCTGACTGCCCCCTGCCGAATTCCCCCTGTGATCCATGTCCTTCCGCTGTCCCTGGCCTGCCAGTGTCTGCTGGTGTCTGCCAGTGTTCTTCTGCTCTTCTCGATGTCCGGCTGCTTGTGTGCGTGCCTGCTAAGGTCTCTTGGGTTTATATGGGGATAGGATGGGGGCCATGGCAGGCCAGAGTGGTTTTGGAAAATGCAACATTTGGGCGTGAAAACAGGAGTGTCTGTTCTCACTTAGGCCTGTGGGCACAGAGCCATCACCAGGGAGCCTGCCTTTTCTACCTAGCACTTCCCTGCCCCTTCCCATATTAGATGTATCTAAATATTCATGTTTTTAAATATTTTTAGCTCTTAAGCATGTATACTGTGATTCAACAATACCAGTTAAATGGAAAAGAATAACTGAATCACTTATTTTTTCTATTTAATTGGGGCCAAATCACATTTCTGGATTATTTTTGTTGTTGAAGCATCCTTCATGTTGACTTTGCAAACAGCATTTTTATTTCACAGAACTGTAACACATAAACTTGACTGTGAAGTGGCTTCAAACCTAGGTGAGACTATAAGATGTGCACAGGTCTAGACTAGAACAAATGAACAAACAAGTAATAACAACAGTTCCCAAGCTCAAGACTGTAATTTAAATGAAAACAAATAAAAGCTGAAGAGGATCTAAACTTCATCAGAAAAAGAATCAGGACCTGAAACATACATTTGGGTTTCTGCTTCATCACTAAAGGAATTTAGATTTTAGGATTTCATGTATCTTCTGGGGACTCTCAATGCTTTTTATCTATAAAATAATGAGCTAGAGGAGATTATAAAATCACTTCAAAGCAGTCCTAGAAATATGTGATGCTGTGAAAGTAAAGCCATCACTTGTTGAATGCTGCCTTCGGCAAGCTGTGTAGACAGAAGAGAAAGATGTCAGCCTGATGGATGAGAATGTTAACTGGTAGACCTGCAGCCTTGATCTCTGTGAAGCAAGTTCATATATGTAAGCAGCTAGAACATTATCCTTGGTTTCAACTTAGAAGCATCACACAGCTGATTGGACACAGAACATTTGAGAATTGAAGTTTCTGCCCTTTTTCAGGCCGTCTTAATGAGCAGTTACATTAGATCCTATTAAGCCTGTAAATTGCTTATTTTTGATCATAGTCCTAAAAACTCAAACTAGATATACATATATCTAATATTTAATTCACTCACAATTCAAATATATTGACTTTGCCTTCTCTAATAAAAGGCCATGTTGTTTGACAGTATAACCTTATGAAAGAAACTTACTAATAGCAAGGCATATTTGTGTAAATTCAGAAAAAGGAAAGTTAAGGGGTGACTGTGCTGGCATTTTAGATGAAGAAGATATATCTTTTTCCTGGATCAGAAGAGACCAATACTACGTTTGCTCCTTCAAAGAGACGTGAGGCCTATTTGGCAACTTGATGTGAGTGCCCTTCTTGACCTTGGTTTTTGTGTTCTTGCTGTTTGTATCTCAGCAGAAGTGGGCAGCTGGAGCCTCCTGGGAGATGATTTCTCCTTTGCAATCTCTGAAGTTATACTTGGGACACTTTAAAACAGGCATGAGGTTAGCAAAGGAAAATAGCTACAGTGTTCTGGTAAGCTAGCTGAAGTGTATATGTACATGTCCACATGCAGCTTACGTCGAGCAAAAGTCTCTTGCTCATTTTTAAGGAATTTACAAATGCCTCAGCCAGGTTCGATTTGCAGAATATTCTGCTTGTTGTACACCGCACTCTGAATTCTATGGTGATATTTTTTTCACTGTGGTATTTCAGTTCTTAACGGTGTGTCTAGCACATTAGACCTTTGGTAAATATCAATAGAGGGAAAAGGGGAAGAGAGAAAGAATACCACTTTCATGTGTCTAGTCCTCTATATAGTCAAACCCTTTCCTAGGACCTATACATGTCTACGTCCCACCATGACCATACCATTTTATACTTTGTTATTTCAGGCAGATGTAATACTTTCTGAGAAGTAGCTGTCTCCATTGCTGTTCAGGCCCTACAGTCCAGACTCTTCCCTCATTGCATATCCATAGGTCTGTTGTATTCTGATTAGCACCCACACAAAAACATGCAATGCAGAACGTAAACAGGGGCGACCATCCATGTGTGCAGAATCAGGTACTCCAGCTACCTGCTGCAGCAAGGGACTTGTTTCTTCACTCTATGGTCTGTTAAAAGGTGGAAGCAGAGGCTGAGATTAGGGAGATGGAGGATTTATAGAGCACTCTTCCTGTTCCATGGGAAGAAACAACTTTGTGGTTGAATGCCTCCTGAAAAAGCATTTCCTCATCATATTTTTAAAAAATGTATGTTGCAGCATTGTTTGTGATGTCATCCCCTTGCAAGTTTTCACCTCTTTTCAACCCCAATGGGTTTTATGAACAGCAGCCACGGCCACCTTTGTTGGTGATTTTTTGAAGAAAAATTGCAGGGAGTTGATTTGCAGTGCTCAGATGATGCATGGTTTGCATTCTTAATAGATATTAGAGCTTTTAACATTCAAATGCACTAAAGAATGAAGTCAAAGACCTTGTCAGAATAATATATGTCTTATGTGCTTTTAAACATGACAAGTTTTTTTTTTATCATCAGGAGAAAAAATAGAGATGTATTTCTTAAACAAGAAAATAGGTGCCATGTGGTTCATTTCCTTCTTAGCTTCTCAAATCTCCAGTAATGTTGGACAGGTAGCTTGTCAAAAAAAAGCCTAATTAGTTTAATGTAAACCAGGCAGTCGACCCTACAGGATGACCTCTGCTACGTCCATGATGAATATAAATTTCTGTGGGTTTGAGAGAAAATAAAAATACCAATAACCATAACAAGGCTTAGAATGTCTTATGAAAGTCACCCTTTGGTGAAGCAGTTGCTTTCTCTTGTACTGGAAAGTGACGTGAAATTTAGGACTAAGTGTAAATGCCTATGCTGTGCAGATCTTTACATATATATGCCTGACTGCAAGGACAAATTAGATTATCTTTTAAGGTAGCAGGTGAAGCTGGTGGATCAGAGCAATGGACACAGACAGGTAGGGATGGGTAAAACTTAACCAACAGCTAAGACAGGAATATGCTGTGTTTATTTTGACTGCAGCTGTTGACCACCATACACACATTCAGAAGTACTGCCAACTCCTTAAAAAGTCTGGGAAAGTGTCCAAAGACTATTTCTGTCTTGGCACAGATAGGTGATTGCTTGGAAAAGCATCAGAAAGAGTCACCTCCAACATGTACCCTGTTGGGGGCCTCGTGATGTACCAGAAAGTTGGAGGCAGGGCCATGCTCCTGACAGGTGCTAACCGATGGATACTCTGCCAGTGCTGGGGAACTCCTCCCAGTCTGGGACTCACCTAATTTATATCCATCAAGAACAGAGTGGGGCAAGTGCCCCGTAATGCAGAACTCCAAATCACACACTTTGTTTACATTTCCTATACAACATTTACCCATGAGGGCTTCCTTTGAGTCTGTCTTGAAAACAATAAAAATTCAAGATAAATGTATATTTATTTTATAAAATATCTAAAATGGCATTCTAAGGCCCATTCTTAATATTTTGGAAGACAGCTTTTTCTGTGCTAGTCAATGTAATAGACTCTTTTAATTCCTGATTAATCTTGAATTTTGAGAGCATCAGACACCAACTTTATATAGCAGTGAAGTCTTTCCAAAATATATCTATATATGTATATCACCACACACATGTCTATGTGTGCGTGTATATGTATGTGGGTATATAATGGTAGCAATTTGAATATAGAAGGAAAAAGAAGGAGAAAAACCACATGGTCATCTCAGTGTATATTTAAAAAGCATAAGATAAAATTTAACATACATCATGATAGCAACTTTTTGTTAATTATAAATGTAAGAGGCTTGTTTTATTTATTGAAAATTATTTATTGATGTGTCATGAATTTATTAAGAGATATCATAAAAAATAGAAGGAACCCACAGTTCTAAACTGTTTCTACTAAATATATCCTAAAAGAACATGATAGCTTGTAAACCCAGTGTTGTAGGAAACAAGAAAGAATATGGATATGTGAGTCTAACAGACCTGGGAAAAATAGAATATATACAAAAGCACGGAGACTTAGTAATGTTCAATAAATGCTCATTTGCCTTATGTATCTCTATTCCTACCTACCTACCTACGTACCTACCTACCTACGTACCTACCTACCTGTCTAGGTACTTAAACTGTAATGAGCCACATAACTAGATTTTGGTCAGTGATGGACCACACTCTGATAGTGGTCCCATAAGGTTGTAATGAAGCTGAAAAATTCCATTTTCAATGTTCATTGCTTTGTGACATTGTAGCTGTCTTAGTTTCATAGCACAGTGCATTCCTCACGTGTTTGTAATGATGCAAACAAACCTATTGCATATAAACAAACCTAATGGTATAAACAAACCTCTTGGATTGCCGGTCATATAAAAGTATAGAACATATAATTATGTACAGGATGTAGTATTTCTTAATGATGCTAAAAGTCTGTGTTACTGGCTTTGTATTTCTTATACTCTGCTTTTAATCTTTATTTGATAGTATGCTCCATATACTTTTATAAAAGTTAACTGTAAAACAGCCCTGGCCTTCAGGAGGTATCCAGAAGAAAGCATTATTATCATAGAGGATGACAGTCCCATGCATGATTATTGCCCCAGAAGACCTTCCAGTGGAACAAAATGTGAAGTTGGAAGACAGTGATATTGATGATCCTGGCCCTGTGTAGAGCTAGCCTGATGTGTTTGTGTCTTCATTTTTAATTAAAAAGTTTAAAAGTAGTATATATTACACTGTACTATCTGGGTTTGTGTAAGTACACTCTGATTTTCACACAAGGACAAAATCGCCTAGGGACCTATTTCTCAGAATGTATCCCCATCATTAAGTGATGCATGACTCTGTATGGCATTTCTGAAGATACAATATGTTGTTAAGACCAACCCTCAGTTAACAGAGGCACTGTCATATTTTATTTTATTTTTAATTTTTGAGGGTGCATGCTAGGTATATATATTTATGGGGTACATGAGATGTTTTGTTACAGGCATGCAATGTGTAATAATCACATCATGGAGAATGTAATACCATCCCCTCAAGAATTTATCCTTTATGTGACAAACAATCCAGTTATATTCTTTCAGTTATTTTAAAATGTACAGTTACTATTGACTACAGTCACCCTGTTGGGCTATCAAATAGTAGGTCTTATTCATTTTTTCTGTTCTTTTGTACCCATTATCCATCCCCACTTCCCCCTGACCCCGCACAGTCGTATTTTAATGTCAGTTGGAAGTTATCCTTGAATTCCACAATTATTTAAGGAGTATCTACTTTAAACAAAGCTCATAGCAGAGGTTACCAAATATTACCCCCAATTATCAAAGAATTACGGTGCACACATTTCCTAAAGTTATGGCATCCAGAAAGCAACCCAGATTTTGTCATTGTTTTTCCTTTTTCTTTTTACATAAATGTATTTTCTTTTCTTAATGAACAATTGAACAAACTAGACTGAATTAAGGCAAGTATAAGAGTTACGTAAAAGATGATATTGTTGTTGTAGAGGAAAAGCCATGTCCTAATCAGTCTCAAATGTGAGTCAAATTACTATGGTTTTCAGTAAAGTCAGTCAGAATTTTTTTCTCACTAGATATGTTTGTTTTGTGTTAGTGTTCTATTTCACCTGTGTTGAGCAGCATGCTGTATTTTTCCCCACGTGGCATGATACTCCTGCTGTGTGTAAAGACATCCAAGAGAACAACGTAACCTTAAGTGTTTCTGTCTCCAGATGGGCAAAGGTTTCTGCTAAATTAATCCCTTAAAGGCTGCTTTGGGAAAGTGAGCATGCCTTTTTAATCTACATGCCCTGAACTCTGAGTTAAGGACTTCCAAACAGCTTCTTTGTGACAGTCAGGAGGGAGTGTATCTTTGATTCCTCGCTGGAGTAGAGAGCAAAAGGAGAGACCCGAGGAGGCTTGTTACAAGCTGCTGCGAGGTGAGGGTCAGCTGGGTCTCCCTAACAAGGTGACTGCCACGTTTCCAACAGGGCCTGTCAATGCCAAAGTCTAATCAGAGCTGCTCAGCCTTTTAGGAATGTCTTTCAGATTTTTTATTTTAAAAAGAACTTTTGTATTAAAGGGACATGACATTCCCCAGGTAGCTTATAATTCAAGACAATTTGATCTGTGAGATCATCATGCATTCTTTAATGGAGTTTGGTGAAGCACAACCTGGGAGAAAAGAGGATAAAAATCACAGCTGGCTTCACTCAAATTCAGGGCTGGCATGACTACTTTCAGGAGAGTACAAACAATTTTTTTTTTATTTAATTTTGAAAATTGGCCTGGTGAGATGTTTATTTCATGGAATAAGTTGTGTTCCAGAAAGTACCATGAAGGGATCAAATATTAATTTATTGCATTAAAATAAATTATCTCCTATTAGCAGAAAGCATTCTGAGGAAATGTGAAACAGTTTCTTCTCTGTATATGTCCCTCCTTCTGCCCGTGGGCTTGGGAAACTACGGCCTGTGGACCAAATCTAGCCTGCTGCCTGTTAATGTGAATAAAGTTTTATTGGAATGCAGCCATGGCCATTCATAGACAAGCCGTCTAGAACCTCTTTTGGATCACAACCGCAGAGTTAAGTAGTTGTGAGAGAGTCTCTGGTCCACAAAGCCCGAAACGTTTATTAACTAGTGTTTTATAGAAAAGTTTGCTGACATCTGAAGGACCCTCATACTAGCCAGGATCCCAATAGAGATGTCTCTTCTGTTGAGTTCCTTCTTGGCAGAATCCCATCTGGTACTCTTTACCAAAATACCTTCTATTAGCCTCATGTGGCTATGGAGTCCTTGAAATGTGGCTAAAATGACTAAAGAATGGAGTTTTAAAATTCTATTTAGTTTTAAATAATTCAAATGTAAATAGGTACATGTGGTTAGCAGCAACCATATTGAGTCAGTGAAATTGTGCTATGGTTGCACCACAAACCAAGGAACAAGGAAGTCTGGCAGTCTCTGATCACATCGTGATACTTGTTTTCTAAGTGTTTTATTGTGAAATAAAATACACACACACACATACACAATGTGCAGAAATATAATTATATCATTTTTATTCAATGTGTGTCAGATTATTTAAGATGTCTGTTTTTTGAATTTGTCTTAATGTTGTTAAATGTATATAATTTAAATTTTGAAATTTTTGACATAATGTAGTTATGTTACCCAGTTTATTTCTAGTGTCAATTATGTGAGCTCTATTTTTTCTTTTTTGCGGAATTCCCCTTTTCTGGTGGTTATCAATTTTATCTCTCTTTTCAAATAATCAGCATTTAGTTGTCTTCTGTTCTATTTTATTTCTTTGTTCTGTCTTTGAATCCTTTCCTTGAGTTTATTCTATTTCTTTAACTGCTTGGTTTAAGTTCATAGCACAAGAATCTTTAATGATTTTTCACTAATAGATGCATTTTAGACTGAAATTTCTGCTTCTTTGTCTCTAATGTTATCAGCTTAACTAGCATGTAATGTGGCTTTCTTTTAATTATCCAGCTTGAAATAGGTTGATTTTTCTGATTCTATCAATTTTTGTGTTTCATGAAACCTGAAAAATTCTCAACCATTTTATCTTTGAATATATTATATCTTGTGCATTCTCTTTTAAAATATCTCCTTATATTTCATTCAAATATATTTTGGATTTTCGCATTCAGTATGTTAAATCTCAAACCTTTCTCTAATTTTTCTACTTTTTTGTTGCTCTATAGTCATTCAGTGTTATTTCTACATATCTATGTTATAAATCACTAATATCCTCTAAGGCTATCTTAATCTGCCTTTAAACCTTCTACTGATCTTTACATTTTAATTATCTTTTTTTTTCTGTTTTAAAAGTTCATGCTGGTACTCTTTCAGAAATTTGCCTGGTCATTTTTATGGTATATTGCTTCTTACTCACAACTCAAATTCCCTCAGTTGTTGTTTAGACATTTAATAATACTTATTTTATACCCTGTATCTGATTATTCTAGTGCCTGATATCTTTTGGGTTATTTCCTATTGTTTGTTTCTGATGATTATCACACGTGGCAGGTAGAAGTCATACATTTTGTAATTTTTTAAATTGTATTTTGTTTTCCATTTGGATCTGTCTCTCTGGAATTACTAGGAGGCTTGGATTGGGCCACTTTCTCCCAGGGACAATTATGTTGGCTGCAGATGCCTTGGAACATTTCAAAATTGACACTCCTTTCAAGAAAATTTATCCTTGATGCTTCTCTGGCCATTGGGAGAGTTTTCTGGCCACTCTCCTTTGGGGCTCACTTGTCAGTTGTTTTCCTGGCAAAGCATGATGTTTATTTGTTCAAAATCCTGTGTGATTACTGTGTCCCAGACTCAGGCACTGTGGGTACACAGACTCCAGGGATAACAGCTTGCAGCCAGAGCTGGAATGTCTTCTGCTCATTGTCACTCCTGTTGCTTAGTAGCAGAGTAACTTGGGGTAACCCTTGGAGTCTCATTTCTCTCTTCTGTAAAAGTAAGGAAATGATTCCTACCTTATAATAATGTGGTGATATCAAAATAGAATAATTTGCAAAAATGATTTCGTGGTGTTATAATAAGTACTCGAGACATGATAATGTCTCCCAGTGTTTCTGTGAATATTGGCATGATTTTTATGCTGATAATTATGATGGTTATCATTAAAAGACATGGCAGTTGTCTGTGAGGATGACAGAATCGGGAACAATATATTTAAAAGAAAATAAAATTCAATAGCATATTAGATGAAGGTTTTGTTTCTATGTTCTGGGGTAGACAGTAAAGGGATTAATTTATGACATTGGGACCCATTAAACATCTTATTTCCTCCCAGCAGAAACATTTTGTTCTAACCCAACTTTGACATGTGTCAATCCATAACTTGCTCATCCTCAGTGACTAAATAATTTAGTAAACTATGTTGGTCAAGCTATTTAACTAACCTTGTTTTCAAAGAGATATTAAAAAGTTCATGATATAGTATCAGGAAAGACAAAAAGGTTTATTAACAGAATAATTAAGCATGCCAAAATTCTTATCTAAAATGCATGAGAAAATACCCAATTTTTCCTTTTTGTGTACCAGATAATACAGCTTCAAAAAGTGATTAAAAAATCAAGAGTAAACAAATGACATAGTTTGAACACACACTCATAAAAACAGTCAGATCACCCCACCTCTCTCACTCTTTCATACACACACACACACACACACACACATATGGCGCTACACTGTCTTTGATATAGCATGAACTCAAAGAGACATATGCACCAAAGTTCAATGTTTATTTTTTTTCCACTTTTTTTGTAAGGAGGAAAAAAATAAACAGAAAAAACTCAAATTTCTATCAAGACAAAGCCTTGCTTGTTGCCCAAGCTGAAGTGCAGTGGTACAACCACAGCTTACCACAACCTCCACCTCCCCAGCTCAAGCAGTCCTCCTGCCTCAGCCTCTCAAGTAACTGAGACTGTAGTCGTGCACCACCATGTCTGGCTCATTTTTGTATTTTTTGTAGAGATGAGTTTCACCATATTGCCCAGAATGGGCTTGAACTCATGGGCTCAAGTGATCTCCATGCCTCAGCCTCCCAAAGTGCTGGGATTACAGGTATGAGCCACTGCACCCAGCCTAGACTTTATTTTTAATAATCTAGAGGGAGTATATGTCTTCTCATTCCCATACCATATAAATATAACCATAGCACAATTAATTGAATTGTACAGGTGACTTTTTTCTCTGTAAAGGAATTGAACCATCAGAAATTTCCCAGCATATAGATTAGCAGCATGAGACCCTGAGCTTTGTTCCAGACTCCAGCAGGCTCTGGCAGCATTCGTAGAATTGCAGGCGATCTGCTCAATATGTTTTGTTCCTATGGCCTGCTGTGATGTGAGTGCAGTCAGAAGGGAATGGGCACCTGGGAATACAACTCTCCATCCCTCTTTACAATTAATAACCACTCAGAATTTTCACCAAAAAGTAGGCAGTGTTATTCTAATATAAAATATCTCTTTATCTAGTAAGAGCAACAGGACTTGAATATTAAGAAAGGAGTAAACTTTAACAACATTAGTATCATGAAAAACTTAAACTTGGCTGGGTACTATGGCTTATGCCCATAATCCCAGCACTTTGGGAGGCTGAGGTGGGTGGATCACTTGAGCTCATCAGTTTGAGGCCAGCCTGGGCAACATGGTGAAACCTTGTCTCTAAAAAATATAAATAAATAAATAAATAAATAATATATATATATATATATATATACATATATTATATGTATATATATATATATATATATATATGCCAGCCATGGTGGCGTGTGCCTGTAATCACGGCTACTTGGGAGGATGAGGTGGGAGGATTGCTTGAGCCTAGGAGGAGGAGGTTGCAGTGAGCTGAGATTGCACCACTGCACTTCAGCCTGGGCAACAGAGCCAGAACTTGTCTGAAAAAAAAGAAGAAAGAAAAATAAAAACTTAAACTGAAAAAAGTTTAAATTAGCTTTGTTTTGAGATATTGCAAATTGCCATATGATGATGACGTTGTATCCAGGATAATTCCTTGATTTTGTTAGTTATTTTTTTATTAGGAAGAATGATCACCAGCAACATATAATGTACAAAACAAAGTACATTTCTTTAGTCACGTACACATTTATTTCATTGCAGTTGACATTTAGTGTACAAGGCTATTTCATTCCTTGGGTTCTTGCTCCTGAACCTCCATCTGCCTAGAGCAATTTAACCAGATGTTGTCCATTTACTCAAGAGCCATCTCCTCTGCTGAGTTCTGGTGCCCCACTCCACCTCCAGTTACAATGAACCACTCAATCCTGCCATCAACTATGAGAAAGGAAACTTCATACTTGGTCACACATGTTTATTGGAATATGCGCTTGTGTGCATGCCTGTGTGTACCTGTGCAGCCATTAGCTGCTTGAGGACAGGAGTTGTGTTGTATTAGTTATCCTATCCACAGCACTTAGGACAGTGACAAACCCATGACAGATAATCAGTGTGAAATTCTGAAATGCTGGAACAGCATAATTAGTGTTGTATACAAAAATTGACAGTGGAAATGGGCAACATCAACCAGGAAAAGTTCAACTTGTTGTCTCAAGACATAAAAGCATGACTGAATTTAGGTACAGGAGATATAAAGTGTTAGTAAAAAGGATGTGCTTGAGTTTTGTAAGGTTATTATTATGGTGAAAATATTTAAAGAGATACAAAATTAAGAGAATAGTGTAATAAACTTTCTATTACCAGGCTTCAAAAACATTCACTCATGGCCATTTTTATTTCATCTATACCTTTCCTCCTGCTACAGTTTAAATTATTGTGTTTTTCCCAAAACTCTTGTTGCAACCTAATCTTAATGGGCTGGTATTAGGTAGTGGGGCTTTGGGAAGGTGATGAGCTCATGAGGGTAGTGCCCTCCTGGATAGGATTAGTGCCTTTATAAGAGACATCAGGTCTCCCTTGCCTCTTCCACCACATGAGGACACAGAGAGAAGGTTCTTTCTATGAACCAATATGCAGAGCCTCACCAGCCACTGAATCTACCATGCCTTGATTTTGGACTTCCAGCCTCTGCTGGGCGTGGTGGTTCTCACCTGTAATTCTGGCTCTCACTCCGGAATTATGAGCAATAATTGTTGTTCGTGAGCCACCCAGGTTTTGGTATGTTTGTTACAGCACACCAAGTAGACTGACTCCTTTTCCCCTTTTGGATTATTTTGACACCAGCTATGGAGCTCACATTATGTTTCCTGTAAATACTTCAGAATTTATCTCTAGAATGTAGGAATGCATTGTTAAGAATCATGTGAATCTGTGACTTCAGAGAGCACACTATGGCTTTTGAGCCTATATATGTTGAAGGGCACAGCATGACATGGTCAACAGACAGCAAACATGGCTCTTGAATGTTTATCTAAAGAGTCAAAAGTGACATTATATCTAATTATATTGGAACAAATTTCTTCATGTTAGATTCTGAATGTCTAGACATTAGTCAATGGATATGTATTTACCATGAATCCACCTCCTGTCAGATCAGCCATGGCATTAGATTCTCATAGGAGCACAAACCCCATCGTGAACTGCATATGAGAGGGATCTAGGTTGTGCACTCCTTATAAGAATCTAATGCTTGATGATCTGCCACTGTCTTCCATCAACACCAAATGGGACCATCTAGTTGCAGGAAAACAAGCTTAGGGCTCCCACTGATTCTACATGATGGCAAGTTGTATAATTATTTTATTGTATATTATAATAGAACAATAGAAATAAAGTGCACAATAAATGTAATGCACTTGAATCATCCCCAAACCATCCCCACACCTGCTGTCCACAGAAAAATTGTCTTCCACAAAACTAGTCCCTGGTGCCAAAAAGGTTGGGGACCACTGCTCTATACCCCAGTAGGCAACATTTTCATTCTTTTGTGCTATGTGCATTCTAAGAACTTGTTCTGTAATCACAGTGGCCTGTGCCTAGGATTTTTTTTTTTCTTTTTGAGTAAGAACTACTAAGACAATGGCTAAAATAGTGGAGGACTGTGATGAATTTTGTGTTAATAAAGCAACAGATGGTTGAAATTCATTTTAATTCCTTAGCAAGAATGAGTAAAACCCAGGAAATTGTTAGTATTCATCTCTTTAATGAAAAGTCATAAAATTAGTCTTCTTTCTTCTGGATTTGGCCTCAATTACAGAGAGTGGTGGATTGGTGATATAAAAGTTGCTAAACACCATGGGATCATGCAGGATGCTTAATCAGTTATATGGCCGTCCTGTAAAACAGCAGTCCCATGATAGAACCTAAGGTGATAAAATAGCTCAATTAGCTGTCCACGTATGGGTATAGTAGAATGAAAAGCAGAGGAACGATTAAGGCCATACACAACCAGTGGACCTTCTTCAGTCAGAAATGGAAGTTTGGGATGCTGGGGGGTCTTGGAGTCAAGCCAGTTGTTTATGGTTCATCAGAGGAGATGGGGTTATATGAATGAATCCTCAGAGCTTTTGGAAAATTCTTCAAAACAGTAAAAATTAGGGAACATGTCTGTAATATTTTACTAAGTCAAGGATGCATTTTTAGACTATGATTTTAAAGTGAAAGTGATCAAAGATGTTGATAAGTCGCATATCCTTATTAGAAATACAGGAGAACAATGCTTTAGGGAGAAAATAATGCGTGTCCAATGTTATGTTGTCAGTTAATGAAACAAGGACTAGAAATAATTTTTTCCAGATTCTAGTGAACATTCTGTACTATACTGCGATTTTTTTTAAATAACTTTATAATGTTACTTTAAAAGGACTAAAAAAAGTCATCTAGTCTTTGTATAATTTACTCTATTGCTTTTCAAACATCCAGGTATAAGTAAAATATATATTTTATAAGAAGAGTGTATTACTTTGAGTATACCAGCACACACTGTGGATCTCCTCACCACATTGGCATGGCAAATGGTATAATTCATCCAACTCGACATAATTTAATTATGTCTTTAAACATCTGCTGCTGTTCCTTAGAGTAAGTATGTTAAGCAAAGTTAAAAACATACATCTCAAATGTTTGGCAGTTCTTCTTTTCTCAGAATTGTTGGAGAAATGAAACGTATACAGATGAACAGTTTTTTCTACTCTCATTTCCCCCCTTATCCATTTTATCTAACAATTCTTGTTCATTCCATGATTTAATTGTGTTGCCTGAAAGTAGTGACAACTTTCAATAATCACTTTCACTCATGTTGAGATGAAAATACCATTTAGGAGTGAGTTTCATCAATCACAAATCTCTTTTTTAGTATACACTACTTTTCCATTTCTGTGTTAGGTCCATAATTCACACTCACTCAAAAGAGAGTAGAGAACCTTGGAAATTTCTGTTGGGAGGCATGGCAGGTTGACTTCAATTAATAGATGGTTCCTATGGCTTTCCTTATTATTACTTTCAGAACTGTGTTACATTTATGTACAAGGCAAAAGGGATTTTGCAGTTGTAGTTCAGGTTACTAATCAGTCAACCTTAAAATAGGGAGATTATTGGGCTGGAACTACTCCAACAATATGAGCCATATAAAAGCAGTGTTTTCTACAGCTAGTGCCAGAAGCAGAAGTCAGAAAGATCCGAAGCATGAGAATCCTTGGATGGGAGGGAGGCCTTCTGATACTAAAGGATGTGGAGGGACCCAAGAGCAGCCTCTAGGAGCTGATAATGACTCCAGCCCACAGCCAGAGAGGATTTAGGGCCTCTGCCGGGCACGGTGGCTCTCACCTGTAATCCCAGCACATAGGGGGGTCAAAGTGGGCAGATCACTTGAGGTTAGGATTTTGAGACCAACCTGACCAACATGGTGAAACCCTGTTTCTACTAAAAATACAAAAATTAGCCAGGTATGGCAGTACATGCCTGTAATCCCAGATACTCAGGAGGCTGAGGCATGAGAATGGCTTGAACCCGGGAGGTAGAGGCTGCAGTGAGCCGAGATCACACCACTGAACTCCAGACTGGGTGACAGAATAAATGCCACCCCACCCCCAAAAAAATGGTGGGGAAGTGTCTCAATCCTATAACCACAAAGAACTGGATTCTGCCAGAAATCCCAATGAATTTGAGCAAGATTCTTCCGCAAACCTGCCATTACCTTAATTTTGGCCTTGTGAGATTCTGAGCAGAGAAATTTGCTCAAGTTGTAGTAATTGGTTATGCAGCAAAAGAAAATTGATAGTTTTATAGGGGCAGACAAGATTTTTAGCAGTATTTAAAAATTAAAAAAAAAAGATATGGAGGAGAAAGAGGGAGAGAGGACTAAATGAAAATATTCTACACTGTTAAGTTGTGCTAGTGGAAAGCACTCTAATGGAGATAGGGACTCCAAAACAAACAAACAAACAAAAAAACATGTTTATGAGCAGGGAATAAAAAGAAAGATAAATCTTTTGGAAGAAATAGGAGAGAACATAGAGGCCCCTGCCCCCTGCCTAGGCCTTGTTGTAAGTCAGCTCTGGAAGACAAAGGAGGCCAACAGAGGAAACCAAGTCCTCAGGGAAAAGTTAGGTTTGTGTCTGGGGGACAAGGTGAGGAGAGTGTTGGGAGAAGGTTTCAAGGAACAGAGGAGTTTGCTGAGGACACAAAGCTGGAAGAAAAACTCCCTGAAGGGTTTTAGAAGGGACAACAGGGGAGGGGAATGGAGGCAGGTTAATAGTATGTAAGAGTATATTAATGATGTAAGTAAAGGTGTGAGCTGGCAGGCACCCCTGCTGGTGCCTGAGAGCAATTGTCCTGATGCCCCTTTAGGATACAGTGAAGGAAGAGGGACTCTGAGGACGCCTTAGTCCTTGCAGCTTCTCAGAGTCAGGAAATAAAGTACAGTTCTCTTAGACTAAATCATGAGTTCAACATCTCTCCTCCCCAACCCACTCCAGTGTCAACTCCATGCAGGCAGATCACTGAACGATGTCTTGGACATTGTAGGTGCCCAGGAGATATTTGTTCAATGAACTTCAAGAAGGCTTTCTTTTCTATGTCCTAGTATTAACACTGCCTGCAGAGAGAAGAGTTTAGAAACTGCTTCTAGGCATGTTGAGTATAAAATAAATCACATTACCAAGAAAGCCTCAAAAGTCCTGAATCTTGATGCTTAGATAAAAGAGACATTTGGGTATATATTTTTATTTTTCTTTATTCACAGAGAGCAACTGTTCATCTATGAGAATTTTTTATTCCCATCCCTTCCCCATCCCTAGCCCCAAAAAAGAATCTTGACCCTCCCACATCCTTCTCCATTTGATCAAATGCCATTTTTTTTCCAGTTGTTCAAACCAGATAGCTTGGATCTTTTTTGAGCTCTCTGTGGCCCTTACACTGTATGTCTAACTCCTGGATATATCTTATAGGCTCTGTATTTCAACTATATCCACGATAAACCACTATTCAATACCTCTACATTTACTCCCCTATATTAAGTTAGCAAATACACATCATAATGCATTGCATGGGCTATGAAGTCTAACTGGTCTACCTGTTCCTACCCTAGTTTCCCTGTAAAGCAGCCACAGTGGTTCTATTAAAGTATAAGTCATGACAGGGCCCTGCATTGCTTTCCTGCTCAGTCCAAATAAAATCCAGTCCATGCCAGCCTCTACTACATGACCTTGTTCCTGGCTGTCTTCCAGGTGTCTTTTCCCATCTCCGTACCTGTTGTTAAGAGACAGAGCCAGCCATGCTGCCCTCCATGACTGTGCTGGAGGGGGTTTCTGATTCCTGTTTCTCCTGCATGGAATATTCTATCACCAGATATTTTCAAGGCTCACTTTTTTACTCCCACAACCAGAGGGATTTTTGTTTTCTTCTGACTGCTCTATTCAAAATCCCAACCACCTCATCACTCTTTATTCTTATAAGATGGCATGCTTTTCTTCCTAACTCTCATTATCACCTGCCATATTACATATATTTATCTCTTTGGTAGTTTTTGTCTCTCCATTTTAGTGTGTAAACTCCATGAGGGCAGAGGCTTTTTCCATTGTGTTCGTTGATATTTTTCCAGCTTCTGAAACTCCACCTGTTATTTAGTAGGCATTTAACAAATGATAAATGAATGAATGGCTTTATTTTTTCCAGTAAATAATGAACATCAGAAACTTGGTTTAAAGATAAAGTCACACAGGAAAGAGGGAAGATTTTATTCATGAACAGGACCAATAAAAAGGAAAAAAAAACAGTGATCATGAAATAACCAAATGATAGGATGGGTAAAAATCACCAAATATGGAGCTGATGTAGGCCTTCTAAATGCAACTCCTCAGTCTGAAGATGATGACAGTGAGACTACAGGATGTCTCATTTATGCCCTTTCAAGCTTAAACAACAATGTTACCACCTGGCCACGACTAGAAGAGTGTTTGAATTGTCCAACACATAAGATTATATCTAAAAATTAGAAGAAGAGATGTGGAGGCAAATGAAAAGTAGAACTCTTTATTGATTGGCTATTTGCCAGTCACACAATTATGCATTAGGTCTTTAAATGTGCTTATGCAGCAGAAGGCAAACACAAATATAGAGAACATAGCAGACTATCAGTCCATTCTTATGGTTTTTATAACTGGTAAGATATCTTTCTTTGGTTTTAACAAGGAACCCAGGGTTTGTTAATAGCTAAATTTGAAGAGGAAAAATATATTAATGTTTTCATAACATAGTATTAAAGGAATAAACATAAATATATATTCAAAATAAAGAGCTTAAAATAAGAACATAACATTAGGGAGAAAGGTTTATTTATTACAAAAAAAGAGCTAAAACACTGGATAAAGAATGGCTAATTACTGCATCAGCACGAGTAATACTTCATGAGGAAAGTTTTAACTGAAGCTGAAGCAAACAAAAATACTTTAAGACTTACATCATAAAGCAATATAGAGAGATTAGTCAAGCCACCATTTAACTAAGCCAGCCACACTTATGGTCACATCAGATGATGTATTTACATTTGCTGCTCCGAAGTAAGGTGGTTTATAGGGGTGAGTCATACTTGGCATCTCCTGACAATATATTGCCTCAGATTAAAATATAAACACTTTTCACTGTAATTTTGAGGTATCTTGAGCTTCATCTAAAAGCATATTTGGTGCTGAGCAAATGAAATCCCTACATGTTCTATTTAAACAATGTTTTAGTAATATGTCACATTCAGTGCATTCCCCTGGATCTAATTGCCAGATTGGATAAGCTAAACTCTAATTTTTGGGGGTTGGCCAGATCAAAGGTAAGTCTTCTATATATTAGAAAGATATGTAGCTCCCATTACCACTGACATTTGGGAAGCCACTAGCTGTTCCAAACCTGCCTTATCTCAATAGCTCTCTCCACACTCCATGAGCTTTAAATGGCCACTGGCTGGTCAGTGTCTCTCCATGTTGTCTACTTTTTCTTTTTTGAGTTTGAAGGAGTTACTTTGCTATTTGCTCAAAACCTCAGAATTCTCTCAGTTCTCCTCTCTCTTACTCCCAATACCTTCCAGTGGCAAAATCCTGCTAATTATATTTCTTAGATACATGTATATTTCTTATATAAAGAGATAACCTTTCTTCTAGTTTTCCAAATTTCTGCCTGTGATGGTTAATATTAGGTATCAACTTGATTGGATTGAAGGATGCCTAGATGGCTGGTAAAGTATTGTTTCTGGGTGTGTCTGTGAGAGTGTTGCCAGTAGAGATTGACATTTGAGTTGGTGGACTGGGAGAGGAAGACCTACCCTCAATGTGGATGGACACAATCTAATTTGCTGCCGGCATAGCTAGAAGAAAGCAGACTGGAGAAGGTAGGATAACCTTGTTTGCTGAGTCTTCTGGCTCTCTTTCTTCTTCCCACACTGGACCCTTGCTTCCGATCTTCCTCCCCGTGGACACCAGACTCCAGGTTCTTCTGACTTTGGACTCTGAGACTTGTACCAGTGGCTTCCTGGGGGCTCTGGGACCTTCACCCACAGACTGAAGGCTGCACTCTCGGCTTCCTTGCTTTTGAGGCTGTTGGATTTGGACTGAGCCACTACTGACTTCTTTCTTCCCCAGTTTGTACATAGCCTATTGTGAGACTTTGCCTTGTGATCATGGGAGCCAATTATCCCTAATGAACTCCCTTTTATATATACAGAGATCCTATTGGGTCTGTCCCTCTGGGGAGCCCTAATACATTGCCCACACTTTATAACTTCTCTCTAGAATAGTCACCTCAACTTTCTGGCTGTTGTCTCGACTGCCATCTTTCCCTACTCTAATCTACCTTCAATAGAACACAAAGAATGACCTACAGAGAGCTCAGCTCTTTCATTGTTTCTCATTGCCTGGAGAGCAAGACTCAAAAATTCAACTTGGCATTGATTCTGCAGACCAGCCTTAGTCTGTACTTTAGCCTCATTCTGCATCCTCCTGTCCCATCCCCAGCATACCAGCCCTACTGGAATCTGTCCACTCTACAATTAGACCAAACAAGTTCCTACTTAAGATACTTCCTTCCAGTAGGGCAACACCTTTTGAGGGCCTGCTCAAGCCCCATTTCTATATATAGTCATCAATCACAACTCTTTCTCACCTTTTGCCTTTTTTTTT
>PVKP010008873.1:0-70731 GCA_004027715.1 Plecturocebus donacophilus | reverse complement strand
TTTTTTGCTCTCCATTAGGTTGGTAGATCTTCCTCCATCCCTTTATGTTAAGTCTTTGTATGTCCTTGCCTATAAGAAAGGTCTGAATACAGCGTACTGATGGGTTTTAACTTTTTATTCAGTTTGTCTAGCTATATGTTTTGATTGGGGCATTTAATCTATTTAAATTTAGTCTTAATATTGATGTTATTTAAGGCTAACTAGTTGTTTGCCCGTTAGTTGATGTAAATTCTTCATTGTTGTAATATTATTTACTTTTTGGTAAGTTTTTAGGATAACTGATGCTGGTTGTTCGTTTCTGTGTATAGTACTTCTTTCAGAAGTTGTTGTAAAACAGGCCTGGTGGTGATGAAATCTCTGAGTTCTTGCTTGTTCGCAAAAAATTTTATTTTTCCTTCACACATAAAACTTAATTTGACTGGATATATAATTCTGGGTTTAAAGTTTTTTTCTTTAAGGATGTTAAATATTAACCCCCACTCTCTTCTAGCTTGTAGAGTTTCTACTGAGAGATCTGCTGTGAGTCTGATAGGCTTCCCCTTATGAGTAACCTGGCCTTTCTCTCTGGCTGCCCTTAGTATTTTCTCCTTTATTTCAATCCGAGTAAATCTGACGATTATGTGTCTTGGGGTTGGTCTTCTTGAGGAATATCTCTGTGGGGTTCTCTGTATTGCCTGGAGTTGAGTATTGTCATGCCTTACTAGTTTAGGAAAATTTTCCTGAATGATATCCTGAAAAATATTTTCCAGCTTGGTTTCATTCTCTTCATCACTTTCAGGTATACCTATTAAGCGTAAATTAGGTCTTTTCACATAGTCCCATATTTCTTGGAGATTTTGCTCATTCCTTTTTACCCTTTTTTTCTCTGATCTTGTCTTCTCATTTCATTTCGTTAAGTTGGTCTTCGACCTCTAGTATCCTTTCTTCTGCTTGATCTATTTGACTGTTAAGACTCGTGCATACTTCACGAATTTCTCATATTGTGTTTTTTAGCTCCAATAATTCGTTTATATTCCTCTCTAAATTGTCGATTCTCGTCAGCATTTCGTCAAACCTTTTTTGAAAGTTATTAGTTTCTTTGCATTGGGTTAGAACATATTCTTTTAGCTCACAGAAGTTTCTTATTATCCACCTTCTGAAGCCTAATTCTGCTCATTCTTCGCACTCCTTTTTCATCAGGCCTTGTTCCGTTACTGATGAGGAACTAGCGTCCTCTGTAGAAGGAGAGACTTTCTGATTTTGAATATTCTCAGTTTTTTTACGGTGGCTTCTTGGCATCTTTATGGTTTTATCCACCTGTCGTCTTTGTAATTACCAACTTTCAAATTAGGTCTCTGAGCGGACATCCAGCTTGTTAATTCCCAGCTCCAGAATCTATGTAATTTTCACTGCAATGACCCGCAACACTGACCAAAACAGCAGCGTTGAAATTCGTGGTGCTTTTCTACCCGGGGGTCTCTGGTCTGGCTTCTCAGTCCCTTTTTCAATCAGCTGAATGTACTGCTCTGACTTCCCAGAGCGCCAAACATCATCCAAAAGGAGACTCAGTCCCGTTTACTCCGCACCAAGAGCCACCACCGGGCTGTGGCGCTGGCAAAACAGCCACGCCACCCAAAAGGGTCGCACTAGCGACCCGTAGGACTCCTCTGATGGGAATGTCCTGGTCTGTGGGCACAAAAAATTCATCTGTGAGTGTGGCGTCCACTTGCTCTCTGCGCTTTCACTGGGAGCTGCAATCCTGAGCTGCTAGTGATTGACCATCTTGGATCTCTCTCTCCAAATTCAAGGATTTCTATGAAAATCAAGTATTTCATAATTAAAGTTCTGTAGGTTTATTGTATTATATACTACACTAATTATTTTTGTGGTCACCATAATTTAGTTTCAGTAGAAGATAATTCAATGTTAACTTTAAGGTAGTAGATAAGGTATGGGGATCAGTATAATAATGTTGTAAGTATGTTTTTTGGTTGTTTTCTAAATGATTTCCAAACTAAAAATAATCTATTGAATTATTTACTATTTTCATATTAGAGTTTTTTTCCACCTATGTATAAGCTAAACTATAGTCTGCAGTAATTTTTTGTAATAGACTAAACATGTATTGTTACAAGAAATCCATTATAAAATAAATACATCAAATGAATTTCTGTAAGGAGCTATATGGAATCTTAATGCACAGATTCTGAATAGCTACCATATTTCTTTTTAGGGAAGCTCCTTTCAAAAGAGGGACATAGCACCCTGTCTCCTTTTACAATTGTATTCCCCTTCATATATTTTGAGGATTTTTGATTATAATATGCAAAATTATTAAATAAATACAGTGAATGGAAAGGTTTTTTCAATAATAAGTTCATCTTAAAGGGATAAGTTTTACTAAATTTTTTGTCACATACAAAGTAATTTTTGGATCATTAGTTTTACGGTTGTATTTGTGGAATTGTTGGGGAATAGTTTGATAAATGTTCAGTTTCATAAGGGACATCTACACAGGGCTTTAAAATAGATCATTTATCAAATTTATGTGCAAAAAATTGGGGGATGATTATTAAAAATGGTTTGTAAGCTTTATGAGAAAATATATAGAGATTCTAAAGAGAGACATCAGCAAAATGGCTGACTACAGATGCCTGGTGCTTACATACCTCCTCCAAAAAAAAAAAAACAAACCCACCAAAGACCAAAACAACAAACAACTAAAATTTGATTAGAGTTTCTGAAGGAGGGTTTTTGAGTGCAGCAATGGAGTAGCAAAAACCCTTTGAAGCACAGAAACTCAGGATTGCAACATAGAGAAATGAGCGAAGCATCTAGCCTTTGTCACTCCTTATCTACCCTATTGGCATATGCTTAGAGCCTGGAGGACTTTCTCTTGTGGACTGAAGGTAAAAAGAGAGCTCCTAGCAGCTCCCATCACCACTGCAATCACTTGCAGTTTGTAGTACAGGAGAATCCTGCAGTCCTTAGAGGTCTTGAGCCCAATTTAGGGAGCTGCATGGAATTCACATGACTGAGTTGCTCTAGAATAGTAACCCACATTGTGCACTACCACCCCTAATCTCCATGACCCAAGATGCTAAAACATAACATTTTAAGTCACTTCTATATTGCACACTGTTCTGAGGACCAGTAGTTATTGTGTCTCTTTATACCTGAGGCTCCATTGCCATTCAACCATGCTCACACATGTAGTTTCAGTGCCATGATCCTGGCTGCTCAGAACTTGTGTGCAGTGGAATGGCTGTGATGCTTGTGCCTGAGACCATGCAGTGCCCTGTACCCCAAAGAACAGATGGTTCTGCACAGCAGGAAAGCCAAATCTGGGCCTGCTGAATTGTTATGCACCCATAACCCTGATCTGAAAAACAGTCTAGTGTCCCCACCCCCAGCAAACCAGTCCTCCAGCACAAGCTCAAACCAGAAACTAATTATGCAGGATCAGGGCCCCACCCTTACAACCTCATTTAACCTAAATGACTATTAATATCTTAGAGGCCCATTCTTCAAATATGGTCACACTGTGGTTTAGGACTTTGGCATAAAATTTTTTTGGGGTGGTGGAGTGGGAAGGAAGAACAAATATTTGTAACAAATGGCAATGAAAAACATAGTGTCAACAGCTGGAACTTGAGGACTGGCTTGCAGGTGGTGGGACCACTAGGCTGTTTTGCAGGCCAGGGTTCTGGGTGCACAATAATGTTTATATAGCTCTGGCGTGAGAACCAGCCCTGTACACTGCCCCCAATGAAGCTGCAACACTGCCACCAGATGCTCCTACAGCTTACACCACTGACACACACATAGCCATCACTGCTGTGGACTATAGCTAAAGAAACTACACAGAGACTACAATAATGCATTCACAAAGAACCAAAGTCAATATATACTACTCAACTGGCACCCTAGAACCCAACATCAGGAAACCATTTCCTTACCAAAAGTATTCCATAAAATTGAAAGAGATGACTGCCTGACCACTTGTGCATATGTCAATGTAGAAACACACAAAAAATAATAAAAGAACAACAAAAAAATACTTCCAAAGAAGCACAATATTGTAATTACTCAAAAGATCGTGAATAAAGGAAACTTATAAAATATCCACAAAGAATTTAAAATAATAATCTTAGGAAATCTCAGGAGGATAGAATAGAGCACAAATAAATAACAAAATCAGAGAAACAGCTTATGACCTGAATGAGAAATTCAGCAAAGAGATAGATATTATTTTATAAGAAAGGCAAATAGAAATCTTGGAAATGAATAATTCAATCAATGAAATAAAAATTCTTTAAGAGCTTCAGGAGCAGACTAGATTAAGCAGAGGAAATAATGTTTTAATTTGAAGACAGGTCTTTTGAAATGACTTAGACAGAGGGGTGAAAAAGAATAACAAAGAATAAAGAAAGCCTGTTAAACTTACTGGACATCAATAAGAAAACAATATTTGCATTATTAATATTTGAGAAGGAGAAGATATGGAGAAAGGTACAGGGAATGTATTTTTTAAGTAATAGCTGAAACCTACACAAGTCTTGAGAGAGATGTAGACATCTAAATGCCAGTAGCTCAAAGATCTCCAAATATATTCAATACAAAAAGTCTTATCAGAAGCAAATTATAATCAAATTGCCAGAAGTCAAAGACAGAATGCTAAAGAAGCAAAATAGAATGCTAAAGCCAGTAAGAGAATCCCCACTGGACTAGCAGCAGATTTCTGAGCAGAAATTAGCAGGCTAGAAAAGAGAATAAAAACATACATTTGAAGTGCTGAAAGGAAAAATAGGCAAACAACGACAACAAAAACCTGTTCACCAAGAATACTGCATCCAGCACATAGTCATTATTTAGACATGGAGGAGAAATAGTCTTTCAAGCAAGACAAAGCTTAAAGAATCCATGACCACTTGACTGACCTTACAAGAAATAAAGATTTCTCAAATACTGAAATTAGAACTACTACGTGAGCAACTCATTACTGGTATATGGCTAAAGGAAATGAAATCCATGTGTCAAAGAGATAGCTGCACTTCTATGTTTTTTGCAACCCCATAACAATAGCCAAGATATCAGCCTAAGTAATTAATCTTCAAAACCATATGAATGGAGTTTTATCTTTAACAACATATAAATGGCTATAGAAAATATGCTATGTATACACAATGGAATACTATTCAGCCATAAAAATAAAAACTTCCTGTAATTGCCAACAGCAGGGAAGAATCTGGAAAACATTGTGTTAAGTACATTAAGTAAAATAAGTAAGACACAGAAAGTCAAATACCACATGTTCTCACTTATACATGGAATCTAAAATATTGATCTCATGGCAGTGGTCAATAAAACAGTGATTACTAGAGAATGGGAGGGAGGTTTGAGAGGTGAATGTGGAGAGGATGATTAACAGGTATAAATTTTAATTAGAAAAGAAAAATAAGTTCTGATGTCCTAATACACAGGAGGGCAACTATAGTAATTGACAAGATATTGTATATCTCAAAATAGCTAGAAGAGAGGATTGTGTGTGTTTCCACTACAAAGAAATGATAAATGTTTGATGTGATTGATATGCTGAATACCTTTATTTGATCTTTACACAATGCAAATATTACACTGTAACCTGTGAATGTGTACAGTTATTATGTGTCAATTAAAATAATAAAAATAACTAAATGGCAAAAAAGAAAATATATAATTTCATGAATATTGCATTATGAATAACTGTGGGTTTTTTTTGAATAGCATTCTGACATGTTTGCTGAGGCATACAGATTATGTAAAATAAATATTACACATGTATATACATGCTTACATACATACATGTGTTTATATAGCTATCTATAGCGCCTTAAAGCCCCCAGAGTATGGACAGGCAACTGGTATTTTTGCCTTTGAGTATGCTCACATTGCTCATTAATATAGACAAAGACCAATTCCGAACTTAATGCTGAAGCAACTATAAAAGGATGCATTTTACATTACTGTTCAATATCTACTAAGTTTTATGGGCATTGCAAATGTTGCACAAGGTTCATCAGACTAACTCCTTTGTTGCCTTTATTGTATTCCTTTCCTATCCAGCCTGGATTCCTTATTGATAATTATTGTAACTCTTCTACAAATACTCTCAATTTTGTTGCATTTACTTGACAAAAAGTAAGCTTGATTTGACCAGCTGCCCAGTAGCTAATTGTTGCTATAGAAAAACATACAATAAGAAACAGATAATCAGAAAAACACATAATCAGAAATACACCAGGACCAGAAAGATAGGTGGTCCTGACTTTATTCTGATAATAACCCAAGTGTGTCCTCAATACTATCCTGAGATCCCTTTTGTTTGCCTGTAGTAAATTTACTCTGCCATACTTCATAACACTTTTTCACACCTTGAGTCCAATTTTCCACTCATCTCTTTTCCTATGTGGATTTTAGTTGATGGCCTTCAATCATTCTTCAGTGAGCAAATAGAATGTATTAGAGAACTGCTTCCCTAACTTTCTGGAATCAAATCTGTCATCCAGCAATTCTTTGTTCCATCTTCACTTCTCTTTCTCTTTTAACAATGAAGAAATTGGTTCTTAATTCCTACCCTTCTGTTCTGGAGAACATCCATATTAACCTTCTCAGGGATCTAGTTACTTTTTTTTAATTGTACTTTAGATTATGGGGTACATCTGCAGATCATGCAGGATTGTTGCATAGGTACATAGATGGTAAGGTGGTTTGCTGCCTCCATCCCCCCGTCACCTCCATCTGGCATTTCTCCCTGTGTTATCCCTCCCCAACCTCTCCAATCCAACCCCTGCTGTCCTTCCCCTCCCCTCTCCACAGACCCCAGTGTGTGATGATCCCCTCCCTGTGTCCATGTGTTCTCATTGTTCAACACCCGCTTATGATTGAGAACATGCACTGTTTGATTTTCTGTTCTTTTGTCAGTTTTCTGAGAATGATGGTTTCCAGATTCATCCATGTCCCTACAAAGGACACAAAGTCATCGTTTTTTATGGCTGCAAAACTCTCAATAAACTAGGTATTGATGGAACATATCTCAAAATAATGAAAGTTATTTACAACAAACCCACAGCCAATATCATACTGAATGGGCAAAAACTGGAAGCATTCCCTTTGAAATCTGGCACCAGACAAGGATGCCCTCTCACACCATTCCTATTCAATATAGTATTGGAAGTTCTAGCCAGAGCAATCAGGCAAGAAAAAGAAATAAAGTGTATTCAATTAGGAAAAGAGGAAGTCAGATTGTCTCTATTTGCAGACCACATGGTTGTATATTTAGAAGACCCCATAGTCTCAGCCCAAAATCTCCTGAAACTGATAAGCAACTTCAGCAAAGTCTCAGCTTTCAAAATCAATGTGTCAGAAATCACAAGCATTCCAATACACAAACAACAGACTAACAGCCAAATCAAGAGTGAACTGCCATTTACCATTGCTACAAAGAGAATGAAATACCTAGGAATAAAATTAACAGAGTGTATAAAGGACTTCTTCAAGGATAACTACAAACGACTGCTCAAGTAAATCAGAGAGGACACAAACAGATGGAAAAACATTCCATGCTCATGGTTGGCAAGAATTGATATTGTGAAAATGGCCATACTGCCCAAAGTAATTTATGGATTCAACACTTATCCCCATGAAGGTACCAGTGACCTTCTTCACAGAACTGGAAAAAAAAAAAAACACATTTTTTTTTTCATGAGATGGATACTCACTCTGTCACCCAGGCTGGAGTGCTGTGGCACAATCTTTGCTCACTGCAATCTCCGCCTCCTGAGTTTGAGTAATTTTTCTGCCTCAGCCTCCTGCATAGCTGGGATTATAGGCATGCACTACCATGCCTGGCTAATTTTTTGTACTTTTAGTAGAGATGAGGTTTCACCATGTTGGCCAGGCTGGTCTTGAACTCCTGACCTTAGGTAATCCACCCAGCTTGGCTTCCCAAAATGCTGGACTACAGGTGTGAGCCACCGCACCTGGCCTACTTTTAAAAGTCTTCCTAAACTCTCTCGGGTCAGCAGCCTTTCACTGCATCATTCTCATCAGCATTTAATAAGATCTGCTTACTATCAGGATGTACTTCATGGTCCATGGCAGTAGGGTTTAAAGAAATGTAAAGTGGTGGATTAATGGATTCATGGATAGATGGATGGATAAATGGATGAGTTAAGTGGTACAGAGTGAAAAATTGTTATTTTGGCATTTGCCAAATACAACATTGATAAAAGTTAAGATTTAGAAATAGTTGTTATCTCCACATATGACTTTATTTAAGTATCTTACATATTTGATTATATGTTACATAGTTGTATTAAGTAAAAATAATAAATGATAAAATTCTATCTCAGAGTATCTCTAAGTCAGATATAACACAAGATATATACCTTGAGGGAGCCTATATCAAAAAGTATACATTAAGAAGAAAGTAACATTTAGCACGAAATTTTCTCCTATTTACAATATAGATTGTTTGTTTTAGGATGGCTATTTTTTTAAATTAGTTTTTATTTTTTTACTTTAACCTGCAGGTTTGTTACATAGGTATACATGTGCCATGATGTTTTGCTGCACCTATCAACCCAATAGCTAGTTTTAAGCCCCACGTGCATTAGCTATTTCTCCTGATGCTCTCCCTCCCCTAACCCTCCAACCACTGACAGGACTGGGTGTGTATTTTTTCCATCCCTTGTCCATGTGTTATTGTACATTCTGGAGGAAAAGCCATTATGCATTTCATTATAGGTAGCATATGATTGACAGAGCAGTAAAGATCGGCCTATAGTTAGCCCACAACCTCCCACACCTCTGAGAAAAATGATTAGTGAGAAGTTATTTGTCCTGTTTCTCATTAATGAAAATGTATAATGCCAATATTCTTAAGTATAGTATAAGGAGAAACAGTACACCTTGTGGAAAGCATGTATTTGATTTTAGTGTGATTGTATTTTTGGAATAAAACAAACAGATATACTGAAAGAGTAAAGAAACAAACCAAACTCAATTAAATTTAATGATTTACTAAGGATTGTAGTCTTACTGCTTGTTAACCAGGTACTTGAGCTTCTTGGAAAAAAAGAAACTATGTAAATTAAAAATTATATTAAAAGGTCTTTGGTTGAAATCGCTTTTATTTATCTGTTAATGTTAGATTATATGGTGATGTCTTTCAAGGGATTTCATTTGAATGAAGTACCTGCTGGTTGATTCCATTATCTTATAGACACACTACCAATGTGTTCTTCAATTGTCTAATACCTGATTGCAAAGTGTTTTGTGAAGCAAAGCTTGGGCTCTCTTAACCTCATGCTCATTTATTTTTTTAAGGTTTTTTAAATTATTATTATTATTATTGTACTTTAAGTTCTGGGGTACATGTGCAAATCTTCCAGGATTGTTGCATAGGTACCCACATGCCATGGTGGTTTGCTGTCTCCATCACCCCATCACCTACATTAGGCATTTCTCCCAGTGTTATCCCTCCCCAACCTCCCCACCCCTCGCTGTCCTTCCCCTAGCCCCCCACCCCCCAACAGACCCCAGTATGTGATGTTACTCTCCCATGTCCATGTGTTCTCATTGTTCATCACCCATCTGTGAGTGAGAACATGGTGCTTGGTTCTGTTCTTGTGTCAGTTTGCTGAGAACCATGGTTTCCAGATTCATCCATGTCCCTACAAAGGATATGAACTCATTGTTTTTTATGGCTGCATAGTATTCCATGGTATATATGTGCCACATTTTCTTTGTCCAGTCTATTATTGATGGGCATTTGGGTTGGTTCTAGGTCCTTGCTATTGTAAACAGTGCTGCAATCAGCATACGTGTGCATGTGTCTTTATAATAGAACAATTTATAATCCTTTGGGTATAAGGTATTTTTTTTAGTAAAAAGTATGAGTTGGTATATGTGGATGATGCTGTTGAGAATGACCATAACATTGTAATGCTGATGCATGCAGTTTCACACATTTCTGGTTTAATTGAGAAAGTAATAGTTTATTTTGTTCTGAGTCTTTTCTTTCCCCATGTTATCTGAGTATTCAGTTAGCATACCCTCTCTAGTAAAGGAGATGTGGAGCAAAAATAAAACAGAATGAAAATGAAAACCAAGTATGAATATCTTTGCAATGAAGACCCTGCTTCTACAGAGGCAATTTTAGTCATCTATCTTGACGGTATTTTATTTTTCAAAACAAAATTGGCAGGGCCTTCTGAGCGAGGGCACCATGCCATACAAACAGATGGTCAGGAAAGTAGATAGCTTGGAGACCAGGTTTATTTGTCAGATTTGCTTATAGAGGGTGACGTTCACAGCCAGAATGGTGAATGTTGCACTCTCAAAGTTTCTCTGCCTTTGGGAAGACTATTCCCCTTTTAGGACTGAACCTCATTTGCAAAAAATAGTAATTATCTCTGGTTCATGGTCAGACAGGAGAAAACACAGATTAAGTGAATCAGTTTTTCTAGTGGAATAGTATAATGAATCACTGGGTGACAGTCTCTTATAAGGTGCTTCCACAAAATCTATTTATGAAAATAACCTTCAGAAAAGGTGGAGGTATGCTTTCAATAAACAAAGATTAAATAAATTAGAAGCATATGTTGTAATTTCTCTCTCCCATGTAGAAGCAAAATATGACATATTTGCCTAAGAGTTAATCATTAATTTTTTGAAAAATTTTTTGGTTATCTCTGAAAGAAATTCACATATTGCTAGATATATATAACAGAGTCATTTGCCTAAGCCTTGCTTCATGAATGTGGTGCCAACTTTGGTTTGCTTCTTGGGTCAAGCCTTAGAATTACTATATTTTAAACATTGCTTTTCAACACACTACAAATTGATGAAGTATATTTTAAATAAAATGTGAATAGATTTGCCTTTGTAAATATTTATTAGCATATTTTAACTCCTTGCAGGTATTGAAATAATTTGTTTTATCAGTCTTCTAGTGTTGACAATTAAATTGCATTCCATTTTTTATTGTTGCAAAGAATGTTGAGAAGAACATTTTGTGGTTAGATGTTTGTATACTTTCCTTGTTTATTCTCTTAAATCCCTAAAATATGAACTCTTTTATTTATCATTTTATGTCACCTGTAATTTGATGCCCTTTATATTAAAAAAAGGGATGTTTAATTTTTCTTGTTTTAAGAAAAATTATTTAAAGTCAAGAAATATATTTGCTTGAAACTAAATGTCTATTGGGCAGCTGGAAATGTCTTTTTATAGTGTAGTTTATAAAAGTAAATACTAGTCTATATTTTTACATTAAAACTTTTAAAAATAAAACAAACCTAAATGATTATAGCAGTTTAATGATATGATGTTAATATACAAAAGCAAATCACTTTCTTATATGCCAGCAATGAACAAGTAGAAACTGAAATTTAAAATATAATAACCATTTACATTATCACCACACAAATTAAATATTTAGGTATAAATCTGACAATATGCAAAAATTCTAATGAAAGAAATAACTAAATAGATAATTCTTATTCACGAAGAGGAAGATTTAATATTGTGAGGATGTAAGCTCTTAACTTATCCATAGATATAATGAAATCCCAATCAGAATCCCAGCAAGTTACTTCATTGATATCAACAAATTCATTCTTCAGTTTACATGGAGAGACAAAAGACCAAGAATAGACAGATAATATTAAAGGAGTAGAATGAAGTTGGAGGATTGATGCTACCTAACTTCAAGATTTACAAAAATGTTAGGTAATCAAGATAGTGGGATACTGGCAAAAGAATAGACAAATAGATCAGTATAACAGAATACAGAGCCCTAAAGAAGAGCCACATAAATATACTTAATTTATCTTGACTATGCAAAGGCATACAATGGAGCAAAGATAGTCTTTTCAGCAAATGGAGCTGGAACAATTAGGCATCCATCCACATGCACATACGCAAAACTCAATCGAGACACAAATTTTAAACTTAAACAGAGATTAGTTTGGAATAAATCACAGACGTAAATGTAAAATTCAAAACAAAAACCCACTAGAAAATACATGTGAGAAAATCTAGATGACCTGTGGTTTGCTCATGACTTTTTAGCTCCAACACAAAAGCACACTCTTTAAAATAAAAAATACATAAGCTGGACCCTGTTAAAATAAAAAGATTTCACTCTGTATAAGACATTGTCAAGATAATAAAACATAACCCAAAGACTGGGAGAAAATATTTGCAAAGTAAATATTTAGACTGTTATCCAAAACATGCAAAGAACATATAAAGCCCAACAATAAGAAAACAACCTGATTAAAAAGTGAGCCAAAGACCTTAACAGACACTGAACAAAATAAGATGCATGGTTGACCATAAGTATATGAAAGATGCTCCACATCATATATAATCAGAGAAATACAAATTAAACCAAGATAAAGCAGTCCCCCCTTGTTTGCAATGTTAATTTCTGTGGTTCAGTTCATCTAAGTCTCAGTCTGAGAATACTAACTGGCAAATTTTTAAAATAATTTATAAGCTGTAAGTTGTGAGTCATTCTGAGCAGAGTGATGCCATCCCACTTTATCCTGCCTGGGACCTGAACCATCCAGTTGTCAGTGTACCCACGTTATATCTGCTACCTGCCTGTTAATAGCTGTTTGTGTTATTATGCTGACTGTTGTGGCATTGCAGTGCTTGTGTTCAAGAAACCTTTATTTTACTTAATAAAGTCTCCAAAACTAAAGAATAGCGATGTTGACAATCGAGATATGGAGGAAAAAAATACGCTGTAAAGTGTTTTAAGTGAAAAATTGAAAGTATTCTACCCAGTAAGGAAAAAATAATTTCATGTTTAGGTCACAAAGATCTATAGGGGAATATTTACACAAAACCTGCACACAGATGTTTATGAAAATTTTATTTACAATTACTAAACTTGGAAGCAACCAAGATTTCTCTGATAGGTGAATGGATAAATGAACTGTTTTATATCCAAACAACGGAATACTATTCAGTGCTAAAAATAAATGAGCTATCAAGTCATGAAAAGACATGGAGGAAACTTTAATGCATAGAGCCATATGCATATAGTGAAAGAAGTTAATCTAAAAAGGCTACATGGTATATGATTCCGAATATATGACATTATGGAAAAGGCAAAACTATGGATACACTGAAAAGATCAGTGGTTACCAGGGGTTGGGGAAAAGGAGGGATAAATAGATAAAGCATAGATAATCTTTAGGGAAATTAAAATACTCTTTATAATTCTGTAATGGTGGATGAACATTGTTAAGAACATGTCCAGATTTGCAGAAAGTAGAATGCCAAGGGTGAGCCCTCATAAAAATTATAGATTTTGGATGTGATGATGTATTACTATAAGTTCATAAATTATAACAAATGTACCAGTCTGGTGGAGGATGTTGATAATAAGAAAGCTTTGCATATGTAGGGAAGGACTATACGGGATATCTTTGTACTTTCCTCTCAATTTGCTGTGAAGCTAAAATTACTCTTAAAAATGTAAAAATTTTAAAAAATCCAATGAATGATTATATGGCCTCTTTTATTGTTTAAATTGCATTTACAGCATTGCAATTACATTGTTGTGCTCTATGAAAATACTGATCTTTATCTGACTAAGATAAAAATAAATTATACTCAATACATTATCTCAGATCCTATTTGTTTTCTTTTAATCAAGCAATTGTCAATTTCCTTTGCTAACAGAGCATATACACTGTCAACATCTTTTAATTAAGGTTTTATAGCTTGTTGGGATAAAATTTCATAGTCTGCTGTGATATTATTTTAAATATATAGGTATTTTATAATGTACATAGTACAGGTAGAGAGGTATATGATTTATGATTTTTAGCTATTTAAGGATGCAATAAATGTTCTTAATTTTACACAATTTTAGTTTTAATTATTACAGATTTAGTGCATTAAAATGTAGGGCTGATTAAAATATACACATACATATAATCCAAATATATGGCACATTACATATTATTATAATATGTAGTACATATATATTACATTATCTATCCAAAACGATTTTGTAGCACCAATCTAAAACAGTATTTCACATGAGGTCTTTTAATAAATACTATATTTCTCCTCTATGTATTTTTTTAAAATAATAAAACAAAAAAATAATAAAATAAAATAAAATGCATTAAAAAATGCACTTTATTCCACAAAGAGATAAATGTGCTTGCTGGTGCAATACAGTTTATTACAAAGAAGGAAGGAAAGGATTGTCCTGTAAAGTGAGAACAGTTTTCCATAAAATTTAGCTTCTACTTAACTAAACTGTGATTACAACTATATTACAAATTTATTTGTAAAGAAAACTCTCATTACCTCTAGACAAGAAGATATATAACTTTTTTTCAAGTAACTATTTTAAAGAGTAGTTTGGAATGTGTTGTATTTGAGAGCCAGTGGCAAAGGAAGTTCCATCTTGCCATTTGCGTCATTGGCAATCAAAAGGCAAATAATTTCTAGAATCAGTCATGAAAAATGTGGTCACCTCTGATTTCTTTCAGCAGTCTTTTGTAATTCTCATTGTAGAGGTCTTTTGATCAGCTGTGTATTCCTAGGTATTTGTTTTTTGTGGCTATTGTGAAGGGGATTGCTTTCTTGATTAGACTCTCAGCTTCGATACTGTTTTTGTATAGAAATGTTACTAATTTTTGTGCACTGATTTTAGTTTTTTTTTTACACTTTAAGTTCTTGAGATATGTGTGCAGAACTCGTAGGCTGTTCCATAGGTATACATGTGCCATGGTGATTTGCTACATCCATCAGCTTGTCATCTACATTAGGTATTTCTGCTAATGCTATCCCTTCCTTGGCCCTCCAACCCCTGACAGGTCCTAGTATGTGATGTTCACCTCCCTATGCCCATATGTTCTCATTGTTCAACTCCCACTTATGAGTGAGAACATGTGGTGTTTGATTTTCTGTTCTTGTGTTAGTTTGCTGAGAATCATGGTTTCCAGCTTCATCTATGTCCCTGCAAAAGACGTGAAATCATCCTTTTTTATGACCGCAAGGTATTCCATGGTGTATAGGTGCCACATTTTCATTATCTAGTGTGTCATTGATTGGTTGGTTCCAAGTCTTTGCTATTGTGAGTAGTGCTTCAATAAACATGCGTGTGCATGTGTCTTTATAGTAGAATTATTCATAATCCTTTGGATATATACCCAGAAATGGGACTGCTGGGTCAAATGGTATTTCTGGTTCTAGGTCCTTGAGGAATCGCCACACCGTCTTCCACAATGGTTGAACTAATTTACACTCCCACCAACAGTGTAAAAGGATTCCTGTTTCTTCACATCCTCTCCAGCATGTGTTGTTTCCTGACTTTTTAATGATTGCCATCCTAACTGGCATGAGATAGTATCTCAATCTGGTTTTGATTTGCATTTCTCTAATGATCCGTGATTATGAGCTTTCTTTCATATGTTGGCTGCATAAATGTCTTCTTCTGAGATGTGTCTGTTCATATCCTTTGCCCACTTTTTGATGGGGTTGTTTGTTTTTTTCTTAGAAATTTGTTTAAGTTCTTTGTAGATTCTGGTTATTAGTCCTTTGTCGGATAGATTGCACAAATTTTCTCCCATTATTTAAATTGCCTGTTCACTCTTATGATAGTTTCTTTTGCTGGTGCACTGATTTTTCATTCTATAACTTTGAAGAATTTGTTTATCAGATCAAGGACTTTTTGGAAAGAGACTATGTGGTTTTCTAGATACATAACCAGATCACCTGCAAACAGGAATAGTTTGATTTCCACTCTTCCTATTTGAATGTCTTTTATTTCTTTCTCGTACCTGATTGCTCTGGCTAGGGCTTCCAGTATTATGAAGAATAGGAGTGGTAAGAGAGGGCATTCTTGTCTTGTTCTGGTTTTCAGAGGAATGCTTCCAGCTTTTGTCCATTCAGTATGATGTTGGCTGTGGGCTTGTCACAGATGGCTCTTAT
Organism: Plecturocebus donacophilus; assembly: GCA_004027715.1. Classification (NCBI taxonomy): domain Eukaryota; kingdom Metazoa; phylum Chordata; class Mammalia; order Primates; family Pitheciidae; genus Plecturocebus; species Plecturocebus donacophilus. Next base: position 54,741 of record PVKP010008873.1, on the reverse strand, counting down.
TATTTTGAACTATGTTCCTTCAGTGCCTAATTTGTTGAGAGATTTTTAACATGAAGGGACATTGAATTTTACGGAAATTATTTTCTGTATCCATTGAGATGCTCGTGTAGTTTCTATTTTTAGTTCTCTTGATATGGTGAATCACATTTATTGATGTGTGTATGTTGAACCAACATTACATTGCAGGTATAAAGCTTACTTGATTGAGGTGGATTAGGTTTTTGATCGGCTTCTGGATTTGGTTTGCTAGTATTTTGTTGAGGATTTTTGTATCTATGTTTATCGAGAATATTGGCCTGAAATTTTCTATTTTTATTGTGTCCCTGCCAAGTTTTGGTATCAAGATGATACCATATTCATAGACTGTGTTAGGGAAAAGTCTCTCCTTTCTGTCATTTCTCTCTGTGCTGTGTGCTCCCCTGCTGCCTTAATAAATCCCAAAATGGTTTCTCAGATAATCAGCCTGCAGGGTCAGTGTTCATTGTCCTTTTGTTTCCTCTCCATGAGAGCTGTGCATGTGAGGTGCTTATAGTATACCATCTTAACACTGCTCCTTCACCTCTGTGTGCATTAATAGTTTTTATAGCCATTCCTTTTCCACCCATCTGCCCGATGCTGCATTCTCTTCTTGTCACAGGTAGGGATCCCTAAATAGTGCCTCATTCCAGTCTTCATCTCAGTGTCCTCTTCCAAAGAACTTTTACCAGTGAGAGATCTAAGACAATAATATATCAATAATAAACTGAAGAAGAAAAACACAACAAATAAATTTTGTAGAAAAACTAAAAGAACATATTGCCATGAAGTATGAGAGAGTAAGAATGCAAGAAATAGAACACTTTGCTAAAGGGTGATACATGAAAAAGAAGACGAGGAATAAAAATTATCCATTGGACAATTTACCGGGAGGTTTTTTGGACAAGTGTAAGGACATTTTAAGTGAAATAGTGGTGGCAGAAGACAGATTTGCCTAAGTAGGATTGAGGAAGTCCTGAGGAAGAACGAGCACAAATCACTCAGGAAGTCTGGCTGTGAATGAATCCAGAGAGATAGAGAGTATAATCATATGAATTGGGGCAGGAATGAGTTTTATTTACTAAAGAGATAAAGTGGACAACTTTAAAATACTGAGGTGAAGGAACTGAGGAATAATAAAGTCAAAGTGATAGGAGGACTTGTTCTTCATTGAATATTCTATGTCATATAAATACGTGTCTGTGAAATTCTTTTTTTATATTATTATACTTTAAGTTCTGGGGTACATATACAGATCATGCATGATTTTTACATAGGTATACATATGCCATGGTGGTCTGCTGCATCCATCCCCCGTCACCTACATTAGGTAGTTCTCCTAATGTTATCCCTCCCCAATCTCCCCACCCTCTGCTATCCTTCACCTAGCCCCCCTACCCCCAACATACTCCAATGTGTGATATTCGCCTCCCTGTGTCCATGGGTTCTCATTGTTCAACGCCCGCCTATGAGTGAGAACATGTGGATTTGGTTTTCTGTTCTTGTGTCAGTTTGCTGAGAATGATGGTTTCCAGCTTCATCCATGTTCCTGCAAAGGACATGAACTCATCCTTTTTTATGGCTGCATAGTATTCCACGATGTATATGTGCCACATTAAATTAAAAAAAAAGAAATGTGTCATGTACAGGCTTTAGTTGTGCTTTTAAAAAGTAGGTTCTTGATAAATACCTGCTGAATGAATGAACATAAAGACATTCTCTTCTTGTTGAACAAAAAAATTCAGTGAAATAAAGGCAAGTATCACAGCTTTGAATGGCAGAAGTAGAATTTGAACTCAAGCAATCTGGCTCTTGTCTTTGTTCCGTACCTCAAAACATGGATTCTCAATAAGACAAGGAAGATTGCTGGAGATTTAATCACAGAAAAGTTGCATATTTAAAAATATCCTTTGAACTGATGTACATTTAGAAGCCAAAGAAAACCTCTAAATGAAACTACAGCAACAAAGTCATTTACTTTGTAGTTATTTTATTAACAAAATATATGCCACAAAAATGTTAACAATCTTGTGCATTGCTTAAGGAAAACAGCAATTATTTACTTTCTTCAGGAGAGACCATTTGTATATTCCTAGAAGGAATAGACTAAATCATAAAACTTTGAGTCTCTATCAAAATGATACAAGTATTATCCCTATTTTTCTAACTCTCACATATACCTTATTCAGACATTCACAGCTGCTAAATCATTATTCTCTGCATGAGTAATAGGTGCAGATGTTCTTACTGATTAATGAGGTATGGCTATATTTATAGTGGTTTCTGTGTGGCAACTACACAGCTATTGATGCTGTCAGGACAAGGGTACTGTGTTGTGATAATGGGATATAAACGTTCTGGGGATGGTGCTGCTTGCATGGCCATCCTTGTTCTCTAGCATAATTATCTCTGTGAAGATCTTTAGAACTCTTAGAAAATTTTTTTTTTTTTTTGAAGAGTCTCACTCTGTCGCTCAGGGTAGAGTACAGTGACACGATCTGGGCTCACTGCAACCTCTGCCTCCTGGGTTGAAGTAATTCTTCTGCCTCAGTCTCCTAAGTATCTGGGACTATGGGCACATACAACCACACCTGGCTAATTTTTGTATTTTTAGTAGAGATGGGCTTCACCATGTTGACCAGGACCTCATGATCCGCCCACCTCAACCTCCCAAAGTGCTGGGATTACAGGCGTTAGCCACTGTGCCCAGACTTTAGAACTCTTCTTGCACTGCTCTTCATCGTATTTCCTACATTGCCTGCCGTAATAATCCCTGTTCTGCACACACAGGCGATACTGGGTAAGGAGTATTTTCCTTTGATCTTTGTCATGTAGTATTTCATATAGTGAATTAGATTCAGTTTTGCTCTCTCTGATTAAGAATGACATAGTTGTTAAAAGAATCTCTTCTTCGTACATATTTGGGGGACTATTGGTGTGGTGATCATTACCAGTTTATTAGTAAAATATTTGGGGGCTTTATGATTGACTGTATAGGAAATAAACATAGGGCTGGTCACAGTGGCTTATGCCTGGAATCCCAGCACATTTGAAGGCCGAGGCAGGTGGATCACTTGAGGTCAGGAATTTGAAAACAGCCTGGCCAACATGCCAAAAACCCATCTCTACTAATAATACAAAAATTAGCCAGGAGTGGTGGTTGGCAGCTGTAGTACCGACTACTGGGGAGTCTGAGGCAGGAGAATCCCTTGAACCTGGGAGGTGGAGGTTGCTATTAACTGGGATTGTGCCACTGCACTCTAGTTTGGGTGACAGAGTGACACTCCATCTCAAAAAATAATAACTTGGGACAAGGGACCAGTAAGGTGTGCTTGATCAAATTATTTTGTTTTGCCTTAAGTATATTTTGATTTAAATCCATGTTGACTTGCCCATAAGGCAAGTGAGCTTGTTGCTTGATTTAGTTTTTGTGCTCAGATTTCTGATCTGTACAATTAAGAAAGGCCTATTAAGTATTCAACAACATACCTTGTACACATTAGGTATATAACTTGTGCTAGTTCTTTTTCAATTTTTTGCTCACATTTCAAGGTAGTTTATGCCCCTCAAGGGAGGGGGGAGTGGAACTTGTTCTTCCTTGAATCTTCTACATCATACAAATATGTGTCATGTACCAGCTGTAGTTGTGGCTTTACCAAGTAGGTTCTTGATAAATGCCAGCTGAATGAGTGGACATAGGCTCTCTTCATGTTGTTTCATTTTTCAGACAACTAAGGTGCAGGACATTACTGATGTATTACATTTTCAATTTTAAAAAGGAAAGGAGAACTGGTCTCTTTCTCTGATACTAGCATTGTGGTTTTTCTCTAATCAAAGTCACTTACATTACTTACAGTTAACTTTTATATTTGTTGATCTTAAGAAATGAATTTTCCATTTGTATGATAGCATTTTTGGAATGGTAATTCAGATACTGTACACATTGTTGATTATGTATTATGTGTATCTTACTGAATTAAGTGCCAGAGGAGATGCAGAATCTTCTAACAAAGGAACAAGATATAACTTTTATAACTACACAAAGCAACAAGAAAAGTCTGGTGGTGCAAATGAATGACTTGGGGTCCAGAATTGCTTTTCTATTAACTGTGTGCTCTTGAGGAACTCTTTTAATCTTTTGAGCTTCCTTTTCTCATCTCTACAGTGACAATAACATCACTCTGCAATTTAAAGCAGATTTAAATTTAAAGCAAAATTTAAAGCAGAAATGTGAAAATAAGGTGATACCACTTTGAAAACTGCTAACCACTGTTTATATTGTGCTTGTACTGTGTGGTATAGACCAGGAATGCAATCTTGTTTTTAGAGCTTTTAGAGCAGGCTGGAGCAACGTAAGATAGACTCTCAGACAGGTGGAACTTGGGAAATAATAGGAGGGCATATACTGAGACGACCCTGCTCTTCCAGAAGGTCGTAATGTTGTTAGCTGAAATACCCTGTGATGAAGGTGGTCACAATGTACTAGCTTCAAGTCTACGCCACATGAGTGAGACAGGCAGGCTGCTGAGAGCATCATATTGAGAAATCCTGAAACATATTCACAATGAAACACTAGAATTAAAAGAAGCAATATAGTTCAAGTATGTTTTGATGAAATGTGGGGTAAAAACATAGCATGTGTTTCGTACAGTTAGAAAGCTGGGGAAATAGAAGTGAATTTAGTCTTTGTATTACTGGCATCTAGGCTTATAGCAGAAGCAGCAGCTGCTTCAGTCTGTGGGGATCCCCCTAGGGCACTGGGATTCTATTTGGTATCCTACTGAGCTCTTCCAACCCTGTGAGTTAATCATTTAATTCTAACCTGATCCTGAAAACCTGGCCCACTGCCTTTGACCAAACAACCATTGCTTGGCAGTCATCACTTGACTTTGCTGCCTGTTTGGACACTGTTCTGTGTTATATACTTTAGATGCTGTGGACTTGTTTTGCTGACATACTCACTGCTTAACATAATCTCTGAATTTGATGTCCTTGCCTTAAATGGGGCTATCTATAAATTTGGCTGGCAGCACTTCCCATTTGGAGATTAAGAGTCTATGAAAGAGGAGGAGGCAGGTAATTGTCATCACTGGGTAACAAATGAACGCTTTTAGGCCAAGCTAACAGTTCCCTCAGCACCATGAAAATGCTCTGAGAAAATCTGGCCAGGAAATGATGCAAGTCACTACATGTGAGTAGCTAGAACTTCGATGGCTTGTGAAATTATCTGAATTTCATTTAGTTTACAAAAATATTAGTTTAGATTTATACCTAACTATAAGCATTTATAGTTTTATAAATGCTTATACTTATATAATTTATACCTAACTCTAAGCATTTATAGTTTTATAAATGCTTATACTTATATACTTATATAATTTATAGTTATATAAATACTTATATTTATTAAGCTTTTAAAAACTTTTTTGGGTTTACTGATAGGTAAGAAGACTTGCCTGGATCTAGAAATCCACAAAGCAAAACAGAAATATGCATGAAGAAACAAAAATCTTACATAGGAAAACCATTAGTTTATTCTGAGAGTTAACTGAAGAGAGGGTACAGCATAGTGCTTACAAGTACAAACTCTGGAACCAGATTGCATGTGGATGAATCCTGGCTCTACAACTCATAACCTGTGTGACTTGATCAAATTTCATAACCTTTTAAAACTCTCCTCTCTTCATCCATAAAATGATCTTAAAAATAATTCCAAAGCCATGAGGTTATTGGGAAAATCTGAGCCCAGACAGGCTGGTGCCAACTTCCTTGCTCTCTGTTCTACGTGCTCCCCTGCTGCCCTGATGGATCCTGAGATAGTTTTTCAGATGACTGGCCTGCAGGGTCAGTGTTCGCCAGCCCTTTAGTGTCCTCTCCATGAGAACTGTGCACAGGTGCTCTTGAAATACTGGCTATAATAAAGAAATCAAATATCATGTACATCCAAAATTAATAAAATATCTATATTGTCAGGTGTGTGTAGTATTCTCATTCTTATCATTTTGAATATAGTCAAGAAATAGGATTTGATAAAAGGCCTTCTATAAAGATATTCTAAAAAGATATAGAATGTAGACTATCTTTCTAGAAAGGCCTTAAATGATGATGCCTCAGAGAAGACTTTGAGGAGCCAAAAATTTTTAAGGACTTCCTTCCAGCTTTTTAAATAAAAAGCTGATGTATTTTCTTTCTTTTTGATCTCTGTTAAGATGTTTGATGGTATCATATTATTGCTGAGACAAATGCTCCCACAAGTATAATATGTACTTTACATAAATAAAGAAGTATCACATCTCTTCATTTGAACTTACGACTTTTTAAAAAGTCTATATTGTTAAGTTACTTTCTCTTTTTAACAGGTTTACCAGTGTCAGACTGTTTTCTTTGCATAATCGTTATGTAAGTTAGGTATAGACCAGGCAAGATTAGATAGCAATGCTTTTAAAACTTTACATCTAAAGATCTGGTAATAAAATTTGTCTATCCATAGATGTGGGATTTAAGTTAGAATAGCTACCCTAAAGCCTCAAGATATTTTGAAATTCCTATTTTAGCCTAAAGTACTATATGTTGTATGCGTTCTTTTAAATAATATATTCATTTTGATTTAACATACAGATATTTAAATTACATGGTTAAATTATTGACCTCTACCTCCAAAGGTGGTGTATAATCAATGTTTTATGATTGAGCTATATTTATCCTGTGGCTTTGACAACCCTTAGCACTAGGCTTAATAACCAGGAGAAAAAACACATAGTGAGTAAACCGTCTAAGGTTACTACTTTTCTTGCCTTTCATTTGCTTCCTGTTTCTTCTCCTGCCACTGTGATATTCCATTCCTGCTTGTTCATTCTCTGCAGTGACCACCTTCCATACCTATCCTTTCTGTTTTTCCTAACACTGACAGTTCATAACACTGATGTCACCTAAAGGAAAAAGAAGGTGCTAATCAACTAGTGAATGTTAAAGTGTTTAAAACTCAGTGTCCGTTTGAACTAAACCTCTCAGTGGTGTTTACATTTTCAAAGAAAGTTGCTAAAGCTAGTCCTATATATAAATGCAAATTTCAACTTGAGTATTTCAGTCTACTAAATATGATAACTGTGTTTTATGGGTGCCGTGGTTTGAATGTTTATTCCTTCAAAACTCATGTAGAAATAAGTTGGGGGTCTTTAAGAGGTGAATAGATCATAGGAGCTTTGTCCTCATGAATTGATTAATTTATATATAGATTAATGGGTTGTCATTGGAGTAGAATTAGTGGTTTTATAAGAGAAGAAACAGAGCTGGACTAGCATATGTATCTCTCTTGCCGTGTGATGCTCTGTGCCACCACTGGACTCTGTAGAGTTGTCACCAGCAAGAAGGCCCTCACCAGATGTGCCCCCTTGACCTTGAACTTCCCAGCCTCTAGAACAGTAAGGAATAAATTTATTTTGTTTATAAATTATAAAGTTTCAGGTATTCTGTTTTAAGCAACAGAAAACCAATAAAGATAGAAAAATGGTACTAGGAGTGGGATGTTGTTAATAGTAAATACCTCAAAATGTAAGAGCAATTTTAGGACTGGGTAATGGGTGAAGGTAGGGCAAATAGAAGCAGGCTAGAAAAATTCTAGACTCTGAAGAGGTCTTAGAAAACAATAACTGGCAATGTTTGGAACTCTATAGAGCTTGGTTAAGTAGTCATGACCAGAACACTAATAAAACTATAGATAGTGAAAGTTACTCTGACAAGAATTCAGATAAACTGAGAAAAAAGTTAAGCACATTTTCTAGAAACTAAGGTAAAGGTTATCCTTGTTATAAGTTGGCAATTAAATTGACTGAATTGTGTCCATACCGAAGGGCTTTATGGAAGGCCCAACTTGTGCATGATAAACGAGGGTAAGTGGCAGAAGGAATTTCTTTTCTTTTTTTAATTTAAGTTCTGGGCCACATGTGCAGAATGTGCAGGTTTGTTACATAGGTATACACATGCCTTGGTGGTTTGCTGCATCCATTTTCCCATCGTCTACATTAGGCATTTCTCCTAATGTTATCCCTCCACAATCCCCCCACCCTCTGCTATCCCTCCCCTAGACTCCCCACTTCTCGACAGGCCCCTCTGTGTGATGTTCTCCTCCCTGTGTCCATGTTTTCCCATTGTTCAACACCCACTTATGAGTGAGAACATGCAGTGTTTGGTTTTCTGTTCTTGTGTCAGTTTGCTGACAATGATGCTTTCTAGCTTCATCCCTGTTCTTGCAAAGGACATGAACTCATCATTTTTTATGGCTGCATAGTATTCCATGATATATATGTGCCACATTTTCCTTATCCAGTCTATCATTGGTGGACATTTGGGTTGGTTCAAGGTCTTTGCTATTGTAAACAGTGCCGCAATAAACATAGGTGTGCAAATGTCTCTATAATAGAATGACTTATAATTCTTTGGGTATATACCCAGTAATGGGATTGCTTGGTCAAATGGTAGTTCTATTTCTAGATCCTTGAGGAATCGCCACTCTGTCTTCCACAATAGTTGAACTAATTTACACTCCCACTGACAATGTAAAAGCATTCCTACGTCTCCACATCCTCTCTAGCATCTATTGTCTGCTTATTTTTTAATGATCGCCATTCTAACTGGTGTGAGATAGTATCTCAATGTGGTTTTGATTTGCATTTCGCTAATGACCAGTGAGGTTAAGCTTTTTTTCATAAGTTTGTTGGCTGCATAAATGTCTTCTTTTGAAAAGTGTCTGTCTATATCCTTCGCCCACTTTTTGAGGGGTTGTTTTTTTCTTATAAATTTGTTTAAGTTCTTTGTAGGTTGTAAGGAGCTACATGGTTACTTTTGGTCACTTACTGAGATTTGAGAACAAAGGAATAATTTAAAGACATGGTTTATAATCGAAAAAGAAGCAGAGCAGAAAGATTTGAAAAATTCAGCCTGACTATGAGAGTGAAAAAGTATGTTCAGGAGAGAAAACCAAGGATGTAGCACAGTGACATTTTGGTAAAGAGATGAACAGATTAACATAAATAGAAGGGAGCCAGGTGCTATTCCTCAGGAAAATGGAAGACCCAGAAAGCATTTTAGAGATCTTCTAGACTGCCCCTCCCATTATAGACCCAGTGGCCTACAAGGGAAGAATGATTTAGGGGGAGAGGCCCAAGATAAGCTCCACAAGTTTGCTGCCCAGGGCTGCCTCTAGATTCTGCCTCTCAAATTCTAGTACAGTGCCTCTTGACCACCCCAGTTATGGCTCAAGCAGTGCTTGGTACAGATCAACCCATCACTCAGAAAGGTCCAAGCCATACATAATCTTAGCAGCATTCAGGTGGTGCTAATATGTAGGATCTGTAGCCTCTACTAAGATTTCAAAGAATGTCACTGAAAGCCTGGGGGGCTCAGTTAGAGACTTGTTGCATGGGTGGTGCCACTGCAAAGAGCCCCAAAGAGCCAAGGTATTGTGGTGATGGAGCTGCCAGAGTGCCCACCAGGGCAATGTCTAATAGAACCAACAAAATAAGACCTCCACAGAGTTCCAACTAGGGTAATACCTAAAGGAACTGTGGAACAGACATGCCACTGTAACGCAAGAACTGTGGAGTCACCAGAAGCATGCAACACCCACCTGGGAAAGCTTCAGGCACTAAACTCCAACCTGTATGAGCAGCCATATGAGTTGTACCCAGTAAAGGAATAGAGATTGGGCTGACTGAGGCCTTGGGAGCCAAATTCCCAGCCAATTCTGTCCAGGAGGTGGTACGTGGAGTCAAAAGATTATTTTCCAGCTATAAGATTTGATGTTTGCCCTTCTGGTTTCCAGACTTTCTTTTCACCTATATCTCCCTTTTGAAATGGGAATATCAGTTTTATGCTTATACCACTATTGTATACCGAAAGTAGATAATTTGCTTTATTTACACTGATTAAAGATTAGAAAAGCTGCAAAGATGAGACTGTGAATTTTGGGCTTTTTGATTCGGCGCTGGAATTAAATGAGACATTGGGGCAATGAGGATTGAATTAATGTGTTTGTATGTAAAAAGAACATGTTTTGCGGGGGCGGGGCAGAATACTCTGAGTGTTTTCTTCAAAACTCATGTTGAAATTTAATTCCTAATGTGACAATATTGAGAGATGGGGCTTTTAAGAGGTAATTGGGTTATAAATGAATTAATCTATTCATGAATTAATAAATAATGGAGAAATGTGAAGCAAACCACCATGGCACATGTTTATCTATGTAAGAAGCCTACACATTCTGCGCAGGCATCACAGACCTTAAAATAAAATAAAAAATTTAAAATAAATAATGGAGAAATGGATTATCATAGAGTGCCATTAGTTGCCTTATCAGAGAAGAAAGAGCTACTTGATTTAGCACACTCGGATCCCTCTCCATGTGATGCCCTGAGCCACCTCTCAACTCTGTAGAGTTCTTATCAGCAGGAAAGCCCTTACCAGATGTGCCCCTTAACTTTGACCTTTCCAGCTTCCAAAACTATAAAAGTAAAATTTATTTTATTTATAAATTACCCTGCTTTATGTACTCTATTATAAACAATAAAAAATTGCCTAAGACATTAGTGAAGGGGGGAAATAAGCCCAGTTTCCAATGTCCATCTATCCTACATTCATTACCTGCTGTCTCTCCCCTCTTTCACCTACATACCTCCTTGCTTTCCTCTCATATTAAGTGAAGACTGTACCATAGAGATGTAGCTATACATATAAAGTGAATTTTATTACATTCACAAGTAAATGGAAATATATTAAGGAATTCTCCAAAGATTAGCTACAAGATAAGTTTTTACAGCTACGTGAAGACTATTTTTGGTAAGAAACATGAACACAATTCAAATTCAAAGGAAGTTAATAATTACTTCCCTATAACCTTCTCCAAAAATTTACTAGGAAATTAAGTAGCATTATGAATAGGGTTATTCCTAATTGAGAGAATCTTTGACACCAGAAATATTTAAAATAGAGGGAAGTGATTTTAATCACTGGAGAGAAGTGATGATCACTGCCATTATTTTGCTAATATAATTATCATGGTTTTTATAAAGTGCCTGTATGTTTCTTGAGTAGTTCTCAATATCAAAACTTAGAAGTAGAGATGTATAATTTTTAAATGCCTCATCTAATATTTTCCAAGAACTTCAATTGTTTGTCGAGTTAGATTTATCTTTCCCAAATCACCCCAAGCAAAATCACCTAGTCACAGTGTATCTTCTGAGCTACTATTGGGCTTATTTTTATTTCATTCAGAAATTGTTTAGCAGGGCTTAATTGTAATCTGTATCACTGTGGTTGTCCCTGATTTAACAAATCATTAATTTTCTTCTTATTTTAATATTTTCTGAAAAGGTTTGCATTGTTTAACAATAAATTTATAAAACCTATTTCTGCATATTCTTTATCACTTTAATTTTTAAAAACTAGATCTGGGTTTAAACTAAAACTTTATCTATGTAGGAATAAGGATATATACATAAAAATTTATCTTAGATTGAAGTGCTGTTAATCACAATATGTTAATATAGAGATGGTGAAATCACATTTTTTTAAAATTGTGTTTTTTATTTTGAGTCCTGCATCTAAACAAATAATTTCAAATTCAGTTACTTAAGTTTTGATGGATATGTGGCACAGAGACTGGCATAAATTAGGTCCCTCTGTATATATTTTGTTTAAAAGTAGTCATGAGCTATAAAAATATCAATTACATAAATTTGAAAGCAAGTGTTTTTTCCTAAATCGTGTATGTTTAAGGGTCCTTAGGGCAAAAGGAAAGAAAAATAAGGTAGAGTTAAAGATGAAAAGAGCTGAATTCTAAATCATTCTACAACAAACTTTTGTGATTGTACAGTTTCAGGAAATATCAACATTGTCATTTGTTTTGTTTTTGATAATGTTTTGCTTACTTCATAACTGCTTAAAATCTCAGCACTCAAAATTATAATATTTCTTTTGAAAATTTGCTTTTCAATTCAATTTCTTATTTCTGTTACATAGATTTTTTTCAAGGGTATGTTATTCTCATAAGTTACATTTGGTAATTCTCAACATGTAATGGACATAATGGATATTCAGTTTTTATTTTCTCCTCATAAAGGACATTTAAAGCATTTAATTTGAAATGCATAGATTTAATTTATCAAATTTCACCTGTATTTAAATTCTCTAGGAAATAATTTAAAAGTACTCCTCTTTGCATGTTTCATAAATGTAGTTTATTCAGATTTTATAGCTTGACTGTTTTCATAATCATATTAGCAAGAACTGAGAAACCAAAACTCCATGTTTTATTTTCTACAAATAAGGAAAAATGATCTTTTCATGCAAAGTAGATTTTATTTGCTCATACTAGGCTTTAGAAACTAAAACACATCACTGATTTTATGTCATTTTCTTCTAGAGAAGAAAGCAGTGAGCAATTAACATGGCAACAAGATTTAAAAGTTTATGTTTTAAACAAGAAAACAGGTCATAAGAGGCTTCATTTCTAATGAATAAGCACATATCCAGCATCCTGTAAAGCTTTATTTTCAAAATTTATAATTATTATGATGATTTGAAAACTACTATTCTTCATTAATACGCCTCAAGAATTTGTGATACCTTGCTTTTCTAAAATTATTTCAAATTATTTCAAATATATATACTTAATATATTCTCTGTCTCTCTCTCTCTCTCTATGTGTGTATATGTATATATATATATACATATAATAGTGTCTGTGTGTGTGTGTATACACACACATATATAGATTCATGTGTTTCTTGATAATTGAGATGTGTTCTGATAAATGCATTGTTAGGCAATTTCACCATCATGTGAACATCACTGAGTCATTGAGTATACTTACACAAACCTAGGTGGTATAGCCTACTACACACCTAAGACTATGTGGTATACCCTACTGTTTTTTGGCTAAAAACCTATACAGAATGCTACTGTACGGAATACTGTAGGCAATTGTAACAATATAGTATTTGTGTATTTAATAATATTTATTTATTTTACATATATATATAATTTTATTGCATTTTGGGTTCTGGTATGTGAGGAACATGCAGGATTATTGCATAGGTACATACAGGGCAGTGTGGTTTGCTGCCTCTATCCCTATCACCTATATCTGACATTTCTCTCCATGTTATCCCTCTCCACCTCCCTACACACCACCCGCTGTCCCTCCCCTAGTCTCCCCCAACAGACCCCAGTGTGTGATGCTCCCCTCCGTGTCCATGTGTTCTCATTGTTCAACACCCGACTATGAGTGAGAACATGTGGTGTTTGATTTTCTGTTCCTATGTCAGTTTGCTGAGAATGATGGTTTCTAGGTTCATCCATGTCCCTATAAAGGGCAAGAACTCATCGTTTTTTATGGCTGCATAGTATTCCATGGTGTATATATACCACATTTTCCATGTACAGTCTATCATTGATGGACATTTGGGTTGGTTCCAGGTCTTTGCTATTGTAAACAGTGCCGCAATGAACATATGTGTGCATGTCTCTTTATAATAGAATGATTTATAATCCTTCGGATATATACATAGTAATGGGATCGCTAGGTCAAATGGAATTTCTATTTCTAGGTCCTTGAGGAATCACTACACTGTCTTCCACAATGGTTGAACTAATTTACACTTCCACCTACAGTGTAAAAGTGTTCCTATTCTCCACATCCTCTCCAGCATCTGTTGTCTCCAGATTATTTAATGATCACCATTCTAACTGGTGTGAGATGGTATCTCAATGTGCTTTTGATTTGCATTTCTCTAAAAACCAGTGATGATGAGTATTTTTTCATATGTTTCTTGGCCTCATAAATGTCTTCTTTTGAAAAATGTCTGTTTATATCCTTTGCCCACTTTTGGAAGGGTTTTTTCTGTTTTTTTCTTGTAAATCTCTTTTAATTCTTTGTAAATCCTGGATATTAGCCCTTTGTCAGATGGGTAGATCGCAAAAATTTTTTCCCATTCTGTTGGTTGACAATTCACTCTAATGGTTGTTTTGCTGTACAGAAGCTCTGGAGTTTAATTAGGTCCAATTTGCCTATTTTGGCTTTTGTTGCCAATGCTTTTGGTGTTTTATTCGTGAAGCCCTTGCCTATGACTATGTTGTGAATGGTTTTGCCTAGATTTTCTTCTAGGGTTTTTATGGTGTTAGTTCTTATGTTTAAGTCTTTAATCCATCTGGAGTCAATTTTAGTGTAAGGTGTCAGGAAGGGGTCCAGTTTCTGCTTTCTGCACATGGCTAGTCAGTTTTCCCAACACCATTTGTTAAACAGGGAATCATTTTCCCATTGCTTGTTTTTGTCAGGTTGGTCAAAGATTAGATGGTTGTAGATATATGGCATTGCCTCTGAGGCCTCTGGTCTATTCCACTGGTCTATATCTGTGTTTTGTTACCAGTACCATGCTGTTTTGATTACTGTAGGCTTGTAGTATAGTTTGAAGTCAGGTGGAGTGATGCCTCCAGCTTTATTCTTTTTGCTTAGAATTGACTTGGCTATGTGGGCTCTAGTTTGGTTCCATATGAAGTTTAAGGTAGTGTTTTCCAGTTCTGTGAAGAGGGTCATAGGTAGCTTGATGGGAATAGCGTTGAATCTATAAATTATTTTGGGCAGTATGGCCATGTTTACAATATTGATTCTTCCTAAACATGAGCATGGAAGGTTTTTCCATCTGCTTGTGTCCTCTGTTATTTCCTTGAACAGTGGTTTGTAGTTCTCCTTAAAGAGGTCCTTTACATCCTTTGTTAGTTATATTCCTAGGTATTTTGTTCTCTTTGTAGCAATTGTGAATGGCAGTTCATTCATGATTTGGCTCTCTTTTATTCCGTTACTGGTGTATAGGAATGCTTGTCAGTTTTGCACATTGAATTTGTATCCTGAGACTTTGCTGAAGTTGCTTATCAGTTTCAGGAGATTTTGGGCTGAGACCATGGGGTCTTCTAAATATACAGTCATGTTGTCTGCAAATAGAGACAATTTAACTTCCTCTTTTCCTAATTGAATACACTTTATTTTCCTTGCCGGATTGCTCTGGCTAGAACTTCCAATACTATATTGAATAGGAATGGTGAGAGAGGGCATCCTTGTCTAGTGCCAGGTTTCAAAGGGAATGCTTCCAGTTTTTGCCCATTGAGTATGATATTGGCTGTGGGTTGGTTGTAAATAGCTTTTATTATTTTCAGATACATTTAATCAATATCTAGTTTATTGAGAGTTTTTATCATAAAGGGCTGTTGAATTTTGTTGAAGGCCTTCTCTGCATCTATTGAGATAATCATGTGGTTTTTGTCTTTGGTTCTGTTTGTTTGGTGAATTACATTTATAGACTTGCGTATGTTGAACCAACTTTGCATCCCCGACATGAAGCCTACTTGATCGTGATGGATAAGCTTATTGTTGAGCTGTTGCAATCAGTTTGCCAATATTTTATTGAAGATTTTTGCATTGATGTTCATCATAGGTATTGACCTGAAGTTTTCTTTTCTTGTTGAAATCTCTGCTAGATTTTGGTATCAGGATGATGTTGATCTCATAAAATGATTTGGGAAGGATTCCCTCTTTTTCTATTATTTGGAATAGTTTCAGAAGGAGTGATACCATTTTCTCTTTGTATGTCTGGTAGAATTTGGCTATGAACCCATCTGGACCTCGGCCTTTTTTGGTTAGTAGGCTATTAATTGCTGCCTCAACTTCAGCCCTTGTTATTGGTCTATTCAGGGTTTCGACTTCTTCCTGGTTTAGGCTTAGGAAGGGTGCAAGTGTCCAGAAATTTATCCATTTCTTCCAGGTTTACTGGTTTATGTGCATAGAGTTGTTTGTAGTAATCTCGGATGATGGTTTGTATTTCTGTAGAATCGGTGGTGAGATCCCCTTTTTCATTTTTTATTGCATCTATTTGATTATTCTCTCTTTTCTTTTTTATTAATCTGGCTAGTGACCTGTCTATTTTGTTGATCTTTTCAAAAAACCAGCTCCTGGATTTATTAATTTTTTGAAGGGTTTTTTGTGTCTCTATCTCCTTCATTTCTGCTCTGATCTTAGTTATTTCTTGTCTTCTGCTAGCTTTTGAGTTTTTTTGATCTTGCTCCTCTAGCTCTTTCAATTTTGATGATAGGGTGTCAATTTTCAATCTTTCCTTGCTTCTCCATGTGGGCATTTATTGCTATAAATTTTCCTCTAGACACTGCTTTAAATGTGTCCCAGAGACTGGTACATTGTGTCTTTGTTCTTGTTGGTTTCAAAGAACATTGTTATTTCTGCCTTCATTTCATTGTTTATTTAGTAAACATTCAAGAGCTAGTTGTTTAGTTTTCATGAAGTTGTGTGGTTCTGAGTTAGTTTCTCAATCCTGAGTTCTAATTTGATTGCACTGTGGTCTGAGTGACTGTTTGTTATGATTTCCATTCATTTGCATTTGCTGAGGGGTGATTTATTCACAATTATGTGGTCAATTTTAGAGTAGGTGTTACGTGGTGCTGAGAAGAATGTATATTCTGTGGATTTGGGGTGGAGAGTTCTGTAAATGTCTATTAGATTTGCTTGGTCCAAATCTGAGTTCAAGTCCTGGATATCCTTTTTAATTTTCTGTCTTGTTGATTTGTTTAATATTGACAGTGGACTGTTAAAATATCCCACTATTATTGTGTGGGAGTCTAAGTCTCTTTGTAGGTCATTGAGAACTCATTTTATATATCTGGGTGCTCCTGTATTGGATGCATATATAATTAGGATCATTAGCTCTTCTTGATGCAGTGCTTCTTTTACCATTATGTAATGCCCTTTTTTGCCTCTTTTGATCTTTGTTGGTTAAAGTCTATTTTATCAGAGACTAGAATTGCAACTTCTGCTTTTTTTTTTGCTCTCCATTTGCTTGTTAAATCTTCCTCCATCCCTTTATTGTGAACCTATGTGTATCCTTGCATGTGAGATGGGTTTCCTGGATACAGCACACCAGTGGGTACTGACTTTTTATCTGATTTGCCAGTCTGTGTGTTTTGATGGGGCATTTAGCCTATTTACATTTAAGGTCAATATTATTAGGTGTGAATTTGATCCTGCCATTTGGATGCTAGCTGGTTGTTTTGCCCATTAGTTGATGCAGTTTCTTCATTGTGTTGATGCTTTTTACCATTTGGTATGTTTTTGGATTGGCTGGTACTTGTTTGTGCCTTTGTTTAATGCCTCTTTCAGGAGCTCTTGTAAGGCAGGCCTGGTGGTGGTGAAATCTCTTAGCAATTGCTTGTTTGTAAAGGATTTTATTTTTTCTTTGCTTATGAAGCTTAGTTTGGCTGGATATAAAATTCTAGGTTGAAAGTTCTTTTCTTTAAGGATGCTGAATATTGTCCTCCACTCTCTTCTGGCTTGTAGTGTTCTGCTGAGTGATCCACTGTGATGGGCTTCCCTTTTTGGATAACTGGACCTTTTTCTCTGACTGCCCTTAGCATTTTTTCCTTCATTTCAACTCTGGTGAATCTGATGATTATGTGTCTTAGGGTTGCTCTTCTTGAGGAATATCTTTGTGGTGTTCTCTGTATTTCCTGGACTTTAATATTTGCCTGCTTGCTAGGTTGGGGAAGTTCTCCTGGTTAATATCTTGAAGAGTGTTTTCCAGCTTGGATTCATTCTCTCTGTCACATTCAGGTACACCTATCAAACATAGATTAGGTCTTTTCATATAATCCCATATTTCTTGGAGGTTTTGTTCATTTCTTTTTACTCTTTTTTCTCTAATCTTTCCTTCTCATTTTATTTAATTGAGTTGATCTTCAATCTCTGCTATCCTTTCTTCTACTTGGTCAATTTGGCTATTGAAACTTGTGTATGGTTAGAGAAGTTCTCGTGTTTTTCAACCTCATCAATTCATTTATATTATTCTCTAAGCTGTTTATTCTCATTAGCATTTTGTCAAACCATTTTTAAGGTTCTTATTTTCTTTGCATTGGGTTAGAACATGTTCTTTTAGCTCAGAGAAGTTTGTTATTATCCACTTTCTGAAGTCTGCTTCTGTCAGTTCATCAGACTCATTCTCCATCCAGCCTTGTTCCCTTGCTGGCGAGGAGTTGTGATCCCTTGGAGGAGGAGAGGCTGGTTTTGGGTGTTTTCATCCTTTTTGCACTGGTTTGTTCTCATCTTTGTGGATTTATCTACCTATGGCCTTTGTAGTTGGTGACTTTCAGATGGGGTCTCTGAGTGGATGTCCTTTTGGTTGATGATGAAGTTATTTTTTTCTGTTTTTTAGTTTTCCTTCTAACAATCAGGTCCCTCTGCTTTAGGACTGCTGGACGTCCACTACAGACCCTGCTTGCCTGGGGATCACCTGCAGTGGCTGCAGAACAGTAAGGGTTGCTGCCAGTTTCTGCTTCTGTTATGTTTGTCCCAGAAGTATAGCCACCAGATGTCAGCCTCAGCTCTCCTTTATGAGGTGTCTCTTTGGATATATGATAATCAGGGAGCTGCTTGAGGAGACAGTCTGTCCCTTATAGGAGCTCAAGTGCTGAGCTGTTAGCTCTGTTGTTCTGTTCCGAGCTGCTGGTCAGGTACAGCAGACCGAAAGGTCTGCTGCAGAGGGACTCATACCGCCTTTCTTTCCCAGATGCTTTGTCCTGGGAAGGTGGGGCTTTATTTTTAAGTTTCTGACATGCTGCTGCCTTTATTCAGAGATGCCCTCCCCAGTAAAGAGGTAGCTTAGTCACAGTCTGCCAGCAGAGGCATTGCTGAGCTGCCATGGGCTCTGCCTAGCTGCTGTGTTAACTTCCTTGCAGTTTTGTTTATAGAGGTATAGTTAGAACTGCCTTGGTAATGGCGGTCTGCCTCAGTAATGGCGGATTCTCTGTAATGGTGAACTGCCTTGGTAATGGCTGACTGCCTTAGTAATGGTGGACTGCCTCAGTGATGGCAGACTGCCTTGATAGTGGTGGAGTGCCTCAGTAATGGCAGATGTCCTTCCCCCCACAGAGCTGGATCATCATGGGTCCAGCTGCTTGTGGTGAAACTCTCAATCCAGAGCATTTCAGATTGCTGGTCTTTGTAGGGGTGGACCCTGCCCAGCCAGATTACCTGGCTCCCTATTTCAGCCCTCTTTTTCTCAGTTGAATGGGTGACCCTGTCTCCTAGGTATTCCAGGCGCCAGTTGAAACAGCTCCCAGATTTGTGTGAGTGTTTGTGTGGAGACCTGCTGTGCCACCTGAAACAGCAATGCTGGAGATTCATGGCACGATTCCACCCGGGAATCTCCTGGTCTTTGGGCAGTAAAAATTCATTTGGAAATGTGGTGATCACTCACCCTGTGTGTTCTTGCTGGGAACTGCACTCCAGAGCTGTTCCTATTCCACCATCTTGATCATCTCCTCCATCTAAACATATTTAAACATAGAACAGGTACAGGAAAAATATGATGTAAGAAATAAAAGGTCAGGCATGGTGGCTGATGCCTGTAATCCCATTATTTTAGGAGGCTGAGGCAGTGGATCACTTGAGGTCAGGAGTTTGAGACCAACCTGGCCAAAACGGTGATATCTCGTCTCTACTAAAAGTACAAAAATTAGCCGGGCCTGGTGGTGCATGCCTGTAATCCCAGCTATGCAGGAGGCTGAGGCAGGAGATTCACTTGAACCTGGGAGTTGGAGGTGGAGGTTACAGTGAGCTAAGATAACTCCACTTTACTCCAGCCTGGGCGACAAAAGCAAGACTCCATTAAAAAAAAAAAAAAAAAAAAGAAATAAATAAAATACTGGTACACCTGTATAGGGCACTTAATCATAAATAGAGCTTACAAGACTGGAAGTTGCTCTGGGTGTGAATGGTGAGTGAGTGTGAAGGGGCAGAACATTAATGTACACTACTTTAGACTTTATAAACACCGAACACTTAGGTTACATTACATTTATACAAAAAATGATTTTTTCTACAAAAATAAACTTATTTTAACTTTTTTTCTTTGTAAACTTTTTCAACTTCCTGAGTCTTTGGCAATGATACTTAGCTTAAAATACAAACACATCATGCATGGTATAAAAATATTTTCTTCATTTACATTATTCTATAAGCTTTTAACATTTTTAATATTTTTAATTTTTAAAACTATTTTTGTGAAAGACACACACATTAGCCTAGGCCTACAGAGGGTTAAGATAATCAATATCACTGTCTCACCTTCATGTCTTGTCCCACTAGTTGGTCTTCAAGGGAAATAACATTCATGGAGCTGTCATCTTCCATGATAACAATTCTTTCTGGAAAACCTCCTGTCATCTTCCATGATAACAATTCTTCTGGAAAACCTCCTGAAGGACCTGTTGGAAGCACTTCTTAAAGAGGGGTCAGTTTTTTCAGAAATATATCCATTGTGGTTTGCTTGATTTGTTTCTTTTTTCTATCACTGATTTGGTTATAAGCAGATAATGCTTCATGACTATTCCTCTCTATTAATGAAAACCTTTTGATGTGGTCCATGTTTTTACACTTGTTAAGGATTTTGTTGAGGTCTGCAAAAGCTTCTCCTAAACACTTCACTATGAATGTTCATGGAGGGTGTTATTTATCTTCTGCAGTTTTTATTTCTCTTGCCTCTTCTTCAGCAGTTGCATTCTTTCTTCAGTTTCAACAACTGTTTACTAGTCATTTTCTCAGGAACCAACTCTTAAGACCTCCTCAGTGTCATCCTTATCCACACCAGGTTAACGTTGTTTGCTGTTTTAACCCCAATCTTGTTAGCTTTTGCAACCTTTGCATCCTTGGCAAGTCCTTCAAAGTCATGGACAAACCTCTTGAGTATCTTTTACCATACACTCCTTGGTAACATTGCTCCAAGCCTAAAGAAGTTTCTTAATAAAGTCATAGATGTTGTAATCCTTTCAAGAGTTTGTGTGTCTTCTCAGAATCTTCCTCAATTGCAGCCATACCCTAGGCAAGGGTCCTCCTCAGGTCTTAGGCCTTAGAAGCTGCTATACCTCCTTCTTCCTGTAACCAGGTTTCTTAACTTCAAAATGCACTTTAAACTTTCTTCCTGTTTTTCTTTCAGCCTTGAAACATATGTTTAAAACTCTTTTATTCTCTCCTTTTCCCACCAGACACTCCCTTCTACTATGCACATTTATCCAATTATATGCTCTCTTAGAAATTCCAGGGGCTAATTTTGAAACAAACCAGGCATAGAGACCCAGCTGTAGAATTTTCCTGCTTAAGAAGAGTGATGAATAGTTAGTCCACCACTACCAGGCTGATGTCATGATCACACAAACAGGAGCTTCGGATAGGCAATTACTCAAGATAACCATTGGGACAAGACACACAGACCTGCACCCTCCTGTACCACTCCCAAATATTTTCACACCAAGTTTTCCTTCTTAAACCTTCTCACCAAGCTCAGAAGGCTGAGATAGTTTCCTGAGATGTGAGCCCAGCCATCTCCCATCTGCTAGCATTTGTTAAATCTTTGTTTTCACTACCCCTTGCTTCTCCTGTTTTTGGCCTCTGAGCTGCAAGCAGCCTGACTTCAAAGGGTTACAACCCATTGGTTCTATCAAAGAGGTGGTGCTTGAAGAAAGCAACACTTCTTTGATATTGGAATAATGATCATGAATGAAAGAAGAATGTGCAGCAGCATTGCTAACAACAAACAAAATATTGAAAGATAAGTTATTCTCCAAATAGTATTTCTGTATTTTACAGGCATAGAAAATTTAGGAAGACATCTTGGACGAGGAGCTTGCCATTCATGACTGCTGATTTCTCCTGGAGTATACTGGCAGTGTGCTTACTGATATTCTCAAAGGTCCTGGAATTCTCACTGTGTCAGATCACGAAGAGTTGCAACATTACCCCCAAGCAAAACTGTTATCTTGTCCTTAAAGGCCTTGAAACTTGGCATTGACTTACCTCTTTTTGGATGAAAGTCTTTTCAGAAAATTATTTCTAGAATATGGATATTTTATCCACATTGAATATTATCTCTGGCAGGTAGTTTTCCTTCACAATCAGCTTACCTAGAGTTTCCAAAAAATTTCAGCTGCCTCATAACAGCACTTTCAGACTCACCTCTCAATTTCACATTATCTACTAAATAACAGTTCTTGAAACCTTCCTACCATCCAAAGCTGCCAGTAAATTCAATATCATAGTTGGGTCAAGCCTCTACTTTCAACATCACAAACAAATTTTTTGCTTTGGCTATCATAGTGCTGAGAGGGACAAACTTTTGCATCTTGTCTTCAATCCAGACCCATAGAAATTCATCCATATCTGATAAAGTCCTGCCCAAATTGTTATTGGTCCAGTTTCTTCAATAAAACAGATCTTTTAACATCTTCTGTCACTTTGTTCTTGTTCTTCAAGACTATAGTTATGGTGGAATGGGACATGCCTGACTGATGATCAATAACCATCACTGATTTTCCAGTTTCCTAGTCCTTAATCACTTTTAATTTTGTTTCCAGTTCATTCACTTGATATGTCTTCTTACTGGCAACATTAATAGTGAATTTTATTTGCTTAGGGGTCATGACGAACAAAACACCAAGAGATTAAATCAAGCATAGAGAAACTGATGCAGTCAGGAGATATGGTAAACCCAAGATGTATGAGGCTGCTGCAAGCCTAACACAACATACAGTTTTACAGTAAATATATTTATTTTAATAAATAGGAGTAAACTCTCAAATAACAATAAAAATTACAGTATAATAAATACATAAACCATTAACGTAATTGTTTACTACCATCAACTATTATGTACTTATATATATATTATATACACATAATTTTATGTGCCAGACTTTTATGTGACTAGTGGTGCAGTAGGTGTTTTTATACCAGTATCACTAGAAATATGTGAGTAAGTAGATACAGACACATATTTAAGATGAGCATTATACATACACAATAAGGACATAGATATTTTGTATTCCCAAATTATATTAAGCTAGATTTCAAATCCAAACTATATGTCTCATGTATTTCATATCTATAAGCTATATAATATATATTTCATATATATTATATATGTCTAAATATGTTATGTTATTTATATATTAATATTTTATACACATTAATATATAATCTAAATATTGATATGTTTATTGATACATATCATATGTCAGTATATAAATATATATATAGTATACTCATATATTATATGCTGATATATGAATGTGTGTGTGTATATATATGCATATTTGGTGCACCTAAATTATATTGCATTTTATTTCCAACATAACCTATACTTCATGTACATATATGAAAATACATATTCTTATACATATTTTTATATTTTATGTATTACATATTCTTATATTTTTCAACTATATACTATATTTCAAATGTATATGTACACATACTTGTGTTATACATTTGTATCTAAATATAAATATGGACACATACACATATGTTCTTCCAATCTGGGTATTCTTTGGAATTCTATGTAAATTTATTTGCCATGCCAAATTTAGTTTAAATTACAGATATGCTTCTGAGTTATTTCTGTTAAATATGGGTACTTGACCAGGATGATTTAAACATAAAATTAAGGAAAGGGGATCTATAAATGATTTGTTGAGAACTACATGAAAAACATTCCATAAGAAGTATTAACCCAAGAAGTTAAAAAAACAAAAGTGACTGTTAATAGTTTTTCCTAAATATTCTAATCAAAATTCAGAGTAAATGATAGCTTTTCCTGATAAAAGTGATATTTCTTAATATTTACATTTATTCAGTGTTGTACCTCTACAGTCTTTTTACTTCCCCTTCCCTTAGACTTGATTTATTTAAAATATATTCATTTTTAGTATATAAAATTACCATTCCAAAATTAAATGATTAAATCCTTGTGGTAAAATCTTGATTGTATGATAATGTGGGTTATTAATATACACATTAATTTTTCTTATATTTCCACCTCCAGAGGATCTTTGCTAGTCATATGAAAAGTCTGATCTTTTAAATTATCACTTAGAACTCAAAGAAGTATATTTTTACTGGAGTGAAAGAGGTTTGTTTTCTGTAATTATTTATAAAACAGCATTTTATTTTTCTCTCAAAGTTAGAAAGGTATACATTTTTGCTTGGAGAGTAATGAAAGTTGAAAACTAGAAAGGAAATGAACCCAAAGACAATTCTTCTATTAGACACAGTGGGCACAGTGTGTCCAGAGCTCATGAAACTCTAGGGATTATAAAAACTGTTTTAATTTATTTGAATATCTGGAAAAATATTTTTATTTTGGAGAAAATGATAAATTAATCTACTCAGCTTTATACCAACATAGTTGTAAAATTAAGTGGCCCACAAATATCATAGTGTAGTGTTGGGTAAAGTCCATGCAGTAGAGTGCAATCAGTATATGTGAACAAATAGGAATTAGATGATAGGGGGTTACAGTCTCAAAACTACTTTTCTCGGAGACAGAGGAAAATGCATGACAAGATTTATCACATGAATATATCATGAATATTTGCAAGTCTAAAATGGTGGCTGAGTGAATACTTATGGCAGAAAATGCCTTATTCTGAATGGGCTGATTTACTATTGCTGTGCAATAGACTTTCATTGGAGGTTGACTGGCTGTCCCCTCTATGTCTTAGATAAAAATAATAACCAGAAGGCCGGGCATGGTAGCTCACCCCTCTTCTTCCAGCACTGTGGGAAGCTGACACGAGCGGATCACCTGAGTTCAGAAGTTAGGCACTAGCCTGACCAATATGGAGAAATCCCATCTCTTCGAAAATACAAAAAAATTAGCCGGTTGTGGTGCCCCTTGCCTGGAATCTCAGCTATTCAGGAGGCTGAGGCAGGAAAGTCGCTTGATCCCAGGAGGTGGAAGTTGTGGTGAGCTGAGATTGCATCATTGCACTCCCACCTGGGCAACAAGAGTGAAACTTTATCTCATAATAATAATAGTAATAACCAGAAAAAAAGTGATATCACATTATTTTCTGTATTTTCTATTCTGTAGGTTTCTTAACAAATGTTATGCAACTACTTAGGGAGAGTCACTTTTCTTTAGTAGCTATTTTGAGTGACTTTCCCACATGTAGGTACTTCTACCTATCAGATCTTCTTATAAAGCCATATTTTCAGGCAGAAGTGAAGTTGTAAAACAAACAAACAAATGAGGCACTAGAAACACACTCAAATTCAGTTACAACAGAGTAAAATGAGAGTAAGAAAAGATAAGAGAATTTGGAGGAAAATGTCATTTATACTCCCCTGCTTATATATTTTTTCTATACTCTGTGTCTTAAGTGATAACCTTAATGAAAATATCTATTTATAATTTTTAATTTCAGTGTCATAATTAAACAAATTTTGAAGGAACCTCTACTTTATAAAAATATAGACCTGAATTAGACACAGTTTTTGAAGACTTGCTATGATGGTCATTTTTATGCATTAAGTTGAATAGGCTTTGGTGCTGGATTGCTTGGTCCAACATTAGTCTAGATGTTGTTATGAAGGTATTTTGTTAGATGTAATTAATACTTAGAATCAGTAAACTTTAAAGCAGATTGATCTCTATAATGTGAGTGGGCCTCATCAAATCAGTTGAAGGCCTTAAGAAAAAGACTGCGTGTGATCTCTTGATAAAAAAGAAATTCTGCCTCAAGAGTGCAACATAGAAACCCTGACTGAGTTCCAAGCCTGCTGACCTGTCCTGTGGAATTCAGACTAAAGACCATAACATCAACTGTCATTTGAATTTCCAGCCTGACAGCCAGCCCCACAGATTTCAGAATTTCCAATCGCTATAAATGGGTAAACAAATTCATTGAAAATATCTCTCCATTCTCTCAGATGAATGGGTAAATAGATAAATTTTAAAAATACCTTTATTGAAATATAATTGACATATTATACAGTTGACTCAAGGTGTAAAATCTAATGGTTTTTAGTTTGTTTAGAGTTATGCAGCCATTACCACAATCAATTATAGAACATTTTTATTAGCCCCCACAAAAATCTTCATAGCCATTAATAGTCATTCCCCAACTACATCCCCACCATATATACTTCCTACCCACTCTGATTCCAGATAATCATTTATCTACTTTCTGTCTCTATTTATTTGCCTGTTCTGGACGTCAAAATATGTTTCTTCTATCAAATTACAATTATATATCCTTTGATCAGCATCTCTTCATACAACCCCCACCAATGACATCCTCCCTAACCACCCAAGCCAATAATAACTATCATTCTACTGTCTACTTCTATGAGATCAACATTTTTAGATTCTACATATGAGTGAGACCATGGGATATTTGTCATTTTTTTCCTGTTTATTTCATTTAACATAATGTTCTTCAGATTCATTCATGCTGTTGCAAATGACAGGATTTTGTTCTTTTTATGGCTTAAATACTATTCCTCCGTTGATGGGCACCTACTGTGATCATTATCTTGGCCACTGTGAATAGTGCTGCAGTAAACACGGGAGTACCGATGTCTCTTTGCCGTACTGATATTATGTCCTTTGGATATATATTTGATAGTAGGATTGCTGGATTATGTGATAGTTTTATTTTTAATTTTTGTATTCACTTGCATATTGCTTTTCATAATGGTGGTACTAATTTACATTCCCATCAACAGTGTATAAGTGTTTCCATTTTTCTACATCCTTGCTAGTTCTTGTTATCTTTGTCTTTTTGACAATAGCTAGTCTATCAGGTGTGAAGTAATAGCTTAATGTGGTTTTGATTTGCATTTTCTCAATAATTAGTGATAGTGAGTATTTTTCTCATTTACCTGTTAGCCATTTGCAAGTCTTCTTTTGAGAAATATCTATTCATGTCATTTGCACATTTTCAAATAGGGTTATTTGTTTTCTTGCTGATGAGTTGTTTGAGTTCTTTATATCTTTTGAAAACTAACCCCTTATCACATATGTCCTCCCATTCTGTAGGTTGTCTCTTCACTCTGTTGATTGTTTCCTTTGCTGTGCAGATAGATAGAGTTTCCCTATTGTCCTTTATTGTTACTTTTTTTCTGGAGAAAAGAGAAATCTAATATACTTGCTGCTCTGAAAAAAAATATTTGAAAAATCTAGGAAACCCCTCAATATACAAAAATCAATGAATTAATTAAAAGCATAAAGAATATGAGCTAGGGGCATTGTGAAACAATGTTGGAATCTATAAGATCAGGAATTGGGTTTCGTTTCCAGAACCTGATCATTAGTACCTAGGAATCAGGACCACAGAGGCAGTTAGCCAGAACAGATGGAAGCCAGAGAGTTCAGCAGATGCTGAGTGGGGTGGAGGTGTTTGGCGGTAGATTCTAGCTGTAGGTTTCTTGAACTTCTGAACTTGAACTTATTTCTTGAAATAAAACTCTCAAATGAACTGAGATGGTTCTGGGTTGAGGTTGTCCTCATGCTACTATTAGTATTGTAATAAACTCATGCAGATAATTATTCCTATATTAATCTCATAATACAACACAAAAATGAACATACAGAAATGAGCAAACAGAAAAAGATTCAGACAGCTAAAAGGCAAGCTATTATAAGGAGAATCAATCAGATACACAAGTAACAGATTTAGCCACTACGCAGTCTGCATATGCTGGAACATCCTATTTTAAATATATACAATAGCTGCATACAACATGTTTAATGATGTACTGGCTACATTAAAAGATAAGCATATACTGAGTAATAATCAGAATGAACATACAGCTGGAAAAAAACCTTCCTGAAATAAGTATAAATTAGAAATATATGAAAAGTAGAAGAAATCTGCCACTAGATAGATGAAATGGCATATTTGACATCATTTTAAAGAGAATTGTTGAAAATGAGTCAAACTCTGTAAAATATCTGAAGAGATATGAGGCGAATATGAGTGACCATGGTCCATGACACAGCCCTCAGGAGGTCCTGAGAACATGTGCTCAAAGTGGTCGGGGTGCAGCTTGGTTTTATACATTTTAAGAAGGCATGAGACATCAGTCAAATACATGTAAGAAATACATTGGCTTGGTCCAGAAAGGCAGAACAACTCAAAGGGAGGGAGGGGTGCTTCCAGGCATATAGGTAAATTCAAACATTTTTTGATTAGCAATTGGTTGGGTTTGTCTAAAGACCTGGGATCAACAGAAAGGAATGTCTGGGTTTATGATAAGAGGTTTTGAAGACCAGTGTTTTACTATGCAGATGCAGCTTTTAGCTAGCAGGCTTCAGAGATAATATATTGCAAAATGTTTCTTATCAGACATAAAATCTGTGTTGATATTAATGCTGAAAAGGTATAATGAGGCGTATCTGACCACCTTTTTCCTTCATGTTCAAAACCAGTCTTTCATGTTAAATTTTAAGAGCCCTGGCTGAGAAAGAAGTCCATTCAGTTGGTTAGGGGGTCCTTAGAATTTTATTTTGGTTTACATGTATATACAAAGAAGTAAAAAAGAAAGCTGCATAGAGAAACAAGGGAATGGAGAATGCAAAAGTGATAAAAGATATAAACATGAAAATGTATAAGCTCATAATCAGAGTCTAGGAGGAAGAGATTAGAGGGACTGGAGTAGAAGCAATATTCATAGAGGTGATGTCCGAGAATTTTCCAGAACTGATGAAAGTAATGGTTTCACAAACACAGGAAACATAGAATGTATCTATCATGATAAATTTTAAAGAAATAGTACAGTTTCAGTTAGGAAAGATGAATACATCCTAGAAATCTGAACATAATGGCATTTATATTGTATTGTATACATAAGCATTTGCTTAGAGGATAGGTATAATGTAAAATGTTCTTATTGCAAATAATAATAGTAAAAAGAAGAATGTGAACCCTGAAAATCTGAGACTAGTCTCAGCTAATTTATTAAGTTTATTTTGCTAAGGTTAAGGACATACCCTTGTGGCACAGCCTCAGGAGGTCCTGATGACATGTACCAAAGGTGGTCAGAGCACAGAATGGTTTTATACCTTCTAGGGAGACAGGATACATCAATCAACATGTGTAAGGTGAACATTAGTTTGGTGTGGAACGTCAAGACAACTTGAAGCAAAGGCAGGGAGACTCAAAGTGGGGAGGGGACTTCTAGCTCATAGGTAGACACCAGACAAATGGTTTCATTCTTTTGAGTTTTTGATTAACTTCTTCAAAGGTGGCAATCAGATAAGCATTTACCTCAGGGAGCATGGGCGTGACTTTTAATAGAATGAGAGGCAGGTTCACACTAATCAGCAGTGATTTGGGAGCCTCAAGATTTATTTTTCTTTCACATTTCCCTGATCTTCTTTTTAAAAATTTTTTGGGGAAAATATCTAAGAGGAAAGTGAGTCTCTGGTCTCAGGTTTCATCTGATCTCTCACGGCTAGAATGGATTATTCCTAAATGGTTAGATCCCAAGTAATTAGGAAAGCTAATATTTAGCATGTTGTGAAGTCTCATATCCTATGAAGAGAATATAGGGGGAGGAATGCAGAAAAAGTAACAAAAGAACAATCCTGGAAAATTAATATAGACCACATTACTCTGAAGTCCATTCAGAGTAATGAGTAGGAAAAATGAAGTTTCTTTTCAGGAAAAGAACGAAGAAAAAAATTATTTATTTTTAAAGACTTGAAGGCAGGAAAAACTAGAATTCAGTCCAAATTGTAGAAAATAATGAAAATTGAAAATCATTAGACAAGACTGGATTCTAATAACAGGTGACCTATAGTTTTAAAACAATATTTCTCTCTCCAGTTTCACATTTTTACTAAAGACAAGTTATGATAGGTCTGGTTTGCTTTATCATACTTAGTCTAACTATTTGTATACAATGCAGCAAGAATAATTATTTTTTACATAGATGTTTACGTTGGCTTTGATGGAACTGTGTTCCATAGGAGCAATCTCAGGTAAGACTTTTTTGTTAAAGACAAACCCAGACATGGATTTGTGCCATGAAGTACCTATAACTTGGGTGATCCTCTCCTGTTGAGGTTCCAAGATAACCTTGAGGCTCCTGGGCCTGTCATAAAGTGACAGTTTTTACCTACCACAGATCAGGAGACCTGGACAGGGGCTGGGTAGACAAAGGTATGAGGCCAGTTTGTCCAAGAGGCTTTTATTGGCTCCATAAGTCAAGTTTGACTCTTTAAAGGAGGGTGCATCATTTCAGTCAAAATCTTGGTAAAATAACAAGGTTTTCCAATTGTGTCCTGTTACAAGTGAAAACAGATTTCACTTATGCAAGTAACTGTATTGTTTCAAATTAAGAATACTCACAAATGGTTTTCAAATTCTGGTGAAATCAGGTAGAGAGAAACAAATATGCTCCAAATTTTATTCTTAAGAGTATAGGTTACTCAGCTGCTAAAAGCTGTAAATAAATTAAAAGAAATGTTTTCCTGACTCTGAAAAACAAAACAAAGGATCAGGAACATTTTAAGCAAAAAAGGTTAAAAGATTACTTTAGTCTTCTACCAGTTCAGTTTATGCAGTTAACTCCTGTTCTGCTTAATATTCATGAACATTTCAGCTCTCCATAGAGTGCTGAAGTTTTTCTCTTCTAAAGTCACAGTCTCCAAAGTTATCAGAAACCTGCATTTAATAACTCTGGTTAGAGTTCTATACCTGATTATAAAACTACATTCTAAGGAAGACCAAAACAAAACAAGAATTGTCTGTGGATTATAAAGGTTTTAGGCCAGCCATAATTAAAGATACTATCAACAAGGAAATGTGTTACCTCTGTAGAACAAAATAATTTAAGATGAAAATTATAATTATTACTAATTATGTACATAAGTCATATCAGAAATATAGGAGTTTCCCACGATTTTGGAACACATACCAATAACATATTTATACAAATACAACCCAAAGAAAACCAAACAGCATTTCATATTTGACAATGCTTCCTGTATAATATTTATACCAAATAAATCAAATTATGTCATTTTTGAATGTTAAGGAATCTCATATCTTAAAAGATTAAATTAGGTCAGAAAGAGATATGATTAATAATTTGATTTTAGAAAGTTTGTCAAATACCAAAGGTTTAAAACATTTGATATCACACAATAGGATCACAGGTCATTGTAAAGTCAGTCATTCATTTAACCAAAGTGATAACTCAAGGATTTTTTAAAATAAAGGCAGAAACCTTCATTCTTTACAAGAGGAGTCTTATTTTACAAACAATAAACTGTAATAAAAACAGCATGAAGCCTATCACATTTGTTTTTCAAAATTTTATTAACAATCTGTAACATTTTAATCTTGTCCATAATATATAACTTCCATGAACCTTTTATAACCCAATAAAATCTTGTTAATCTGACACAGGAGCTCATATGCTGCTCTTGCAGCAGTGTGCCTTTGACATTCATGATTAATTTACAAAGAAACTGAACCTATTTTATCTTTCAAATATCAGGCCTTATATTCTCACATGTGCACCTCTTCTTTGATAGTCCCTGGACCTTGAGGAGTTGAGTAGATTTAATTTCTGGACTTGTCTTTGTAATGCAGCTTATTCTGATTGGCATCTTCTACTAGGCATGAAGATGAGGATTTAATTGGTGTCAGTGTTTTGGATTTGGCAGGACTTGATGTCCTTTTTAGACCCAGGAATAAAAGCTCTCTAATTCAATGTCACAAGAACTTCAAAAGCAAATAAAAGAAGACACATGGATATAATAACCTCAATTAAAATAAAAAAAATTAGTGTCAGCATTTTCTAAGCAAACTAAGACCCAATAATAATGGCATAGGAATTTTTTTGATGAAATATTAATTTTTCAGGCTAGTTAGCAAAAGACAAAAGAAATTATCTTCTGTACTGCACAGAATATTAAGTTGGAAGAAAACCTTTTCTTTAGACCTTTAAGAAAATATCATATTAGGGCACTACAATAGAACTCCAGAAAAAAAATTATATGAGCTGAACATGAGTTGGAGAGCATTACTATTTCATGTTCCTTTAAAGGAAAGAGAAAACCAAAAATGGAGTGAGGCAATAAATGTTTAACTTTGAATTAAAAAAATAGAATATTTTATAATTTATTAAGAGTCAATCAATCTTTTAAAACATTTTACTGTTCTAAACAATTACTTAGTATATATATTTTTACATCAAACCCAATCTCTAGAAAGACCATTATAATTTCCCTTTAATTATAGACAACTTGATCATACAAGGTTTTTTTTTTTTTTTTTTTTTTTTTTTTTTTTTTTTTTTTTTTTTTTTTTTTTTTTGTAAATCCTTTTATTGTGATTTACACAGACCATTCATGACATGCTTGCACTCTCTGGTTTGCCCTGAACATCCCTCTTTCTTAAACAATTAGTCATTTTATTCTAGCTCTAAATTTCCATAAAATATTTTTCTCAAATAAAATTATTTCCCTTTAAGTTTTCTTACAAAAAAAAAAACAATATTTCTGTAACTTTCTTTGCATGTCTCTTATTTCCTGGTTCCTTTTTTCTTCATATATGACCTTTAAACAGGCTTTGAATTAGATAAATATTGTCTACTCTTTTAAAAAGAACTTCTTTTTTTTTTAGAATGCATATTTTCCTACAATATATTTTTTATAAGAAAATATCCAAATAGTGAAATATCTATAATTTAATATCACTTTATATTCTAAATTATGACAAGTTTATCTGCAAGTATTTATCCCATTACATTTACCTAATTATTTTGTTTTTATTTTTTACCTAGATTATTTATGAAAACTCCCATGATCATGATTTAAAGTAATAAACTGCCATTGCAAAATTATAATGGAGACAGTGAAAAATATTTAACCTCACCCACTCCATTTTGCTTTTAACCTCCAAGGTGTCTTTCTCCATTCCTGGGTGTAGGCCAAACTAACACTGGGAAGAACTTAGTGCATAGTTACCTTTGAAACAAAGATAATAACAAACCTTACTGCCTGTGGCTAGACCAGCTAAAGCCACAAGATTAAAGTTATGGTAATCTTACTACATTTAGGATGTAGCTATTTTTTATTAAACCAATATTAATGTTTTCTTTATTATAGATTACATAAGCAAAGATCATCCTGTTTCAGGCTGAGTTTATAGTTTTGTAACCCCTCTGCCAAATTTTGACACCTTGTATTTCTTGGTAAGGTTAAGTAAGAAATTGTCTGATTAATATATGCAAACAAAAATGTATGCTGGCAATTTTCTGAGACATTTCTAATATCATTTTATTGATAATTTTAATGCCAGTTTATTAAGAATTTATTTAAGTCATGTGAACTTGAAAAGTATTTTACTAGCCTTTTTTTAGTATCTGATTTAAGCACTTTTATTGTTTTTAATCTAACTCATTAGAGCTCTTTTATATATTTTTAGTAGCAAAACATTGTGTACACAATACATAAATATAAGACATATTGAGCATACTGACAGAAGTATATCTTATACACTGATAAAGACCTAATTCAGTCAACCGAGAAGAAAAATATCTTTTGATTTAAAAAAAACAAGTTCATAGGAGAGAAAAACAAAATAAAACAAAAACATAAAGGTCTTTCAAATACAAAGTGTACACATGCACATATATACACACATCTTGGATATGAGCCTATTAATAAAACTGGCTTTTAACCATTGAGCTCCTTTAAAAAAAAATCTTATAAAATCTCATTACCATATTTTAGCTAGGACAAATTGCTGCTATTTCAGAAGTACCAAGTATCAAACCAGAAACAGCTTTAGGAATGAAACTTAGGCTGTTGTGGTGGGCAAAAAAAAAAAAAATTCAAGACCTTAGCTATAGACCTTAGCGTGGGGTTACAGTCATTGCTCTTTCAGTTTGGCCTGGCTAGCAAAAAGGTGGCCCTTTTATGTAAATAAAGCCCTGTAAATAGTTAAAAAAAAAAAAAAAAAAGTTTTTTTTTTTTCTTTCCTTTTGCAGTCTTTTTCTCCCTCGACCCTATCACCTTTTTTGGGTGATGTGGGGCAAAATTTAGCCACTTTAGAGGCCTAGTTCCCCATAATTTGGAACCTTCCTTTGGATTTGATCGAGTCAGACAGGGTTGATGAAATCCAATGGGAAAAAGAATGAAACAACAACAAAAACAGAAACAACCACCAACAACAAACATTTAAGCAAAACAAATGATTGTACAACTTATATGATTACTGAGTGCTTTCATGGTAAGGAAAAATTAAGGCCACTTGATTGTTAATACTTACTTTATCCCAGAAAAACCCCAATTCAGTTAACCTAGGGATGGGTCTCATGCTATAGACTGCTCTCTACCATCCCAGAAGTAGGAAGAAGATCCTATGTTTCCCCATTGGTAGTGCTCAAAGTTCATCAAGGAGTTACGGGCCTTCCATCAACATGGAAACAGAAAATCTTGCCCTCCTTGTTGGAAGCAAGTAAAACTATAGAAAAAGGGAAGGTGTACAGCAAAATGAACTTTAGATCTTGATCAAATTTTGGGAAATCAGGGATTCTCTGTAGGGGATGCTCTCAGACCTCAGCAAATTGTTCTATTGGTCTGAGCTATAAAGTTAGCTCATGCTGGTACCAAGCACTGATAGATTTGTCAAAACCAAGGGCATCTCCACTCAGAATCCCTCTGTGGTTACCAAAATGTGAACCCTGAAAATCCAAGGCAGGTCTCAGTTAATATAGAAAGCTTATTTTGCCGTGGTTGAGGACACATGCCTGTGACACATCCTCAGAAGGTCCTTATGACATGTACTCAAGATTGTCAGAGCACAGTTTGGTTTTATGCATTCTAGGGAGATATGACACATCAATCAACATATACAAGATTAACGTTGCTTCAGTCTGGAAAGGGCGTACAACTCAAAGCAAAGGTGGAAAGACTCAAAGTGGGGAGGGGACTTCCAGGTCATAGGAAGATAAAGAGACAAGTTGCATTTCTGGTTGCATTCTTTGAGTGTTAGATTAGCCTCTTCTATGGGGGAAATGATAAGTGCATTTATCTCAGTGAGCAGAGGGGTTACTTTTAATAATATAATGAGAGGCAGGATGGTCTTAAGCAGTTTCCATCTTGACTTTTCCCTTTAGCTTAGTAATTTGGGGGCCCCAAGATTGATTTCTTTCACAGGAGGAAACATTTGGAGGTGATGAACATATTTATAGCATAGTTCATGATAATGGTTTCATGGTTATATACTTATTCACCAATTCATCAAGTTGTATAGATTACATATTTATAGCTTTTTATATGTAAATTACATTATGATAGAGCAGTTCTAAAATATAAATAAAACAAGTCAACACTATAAAAACCTTCAAGAACCTAAAGACCTTGAAGGAAGCCAGAGATTACACATACTTCAATTAAAAAGGAAAGACAGTTAAACTAATAGCAGAACCCTCTTCAGCAACAGTTGTAGTCAAAAATATGCACAGCACAACTTTGATACTAATGACTAAAAATAATATAAATTATTAGAAAGAAATTATAAATTCAAAATCAATAGAACAAGATATACATAGGGGCTAAAAAGAAGAAACAATTGAATTATATATGGAGTAATATCATTGTCTTATTCCTCAACTTGTCTTTAATTATTTTGATTGTAATTATCATATTTATTAACAGAGAGTATACTACAATTTCAAGTGTATCTGCATCAATCCAAGTGTTGTGTGTGTGTGTGTGTGTGTGTGTGTGTGTGTGTAAGAATATTCTTTACCTTAAGAAAAAGTAACTCTGGCATATACTAAAACACAAAAAAACCTAGAGAACATTAATACTAAGTGAAATAAGTCAGACACCAAAAGGCAAATACTGTATGATTCCACTTATATGAGTTAATAAAGTAGTAAAAGTCATAAAGACAGAAAGAATAGTAGCTGCCAGGGACTTGGGGAAGGGGAGAATGTTGTTTAAAAGGTAGAGAGTTTCAGTTTTACAAGATAAAACAATTATGGAGATGGATGGTAGTGATAGCTGTATGACATTATGAATATTGTGTGATTAATATTGCTGAACTGTGTGCTTAAAATGGGTAAGATGATAATATTTATATAATATGACAAGTATAAAATTGGAGAAAAAGTAGTGCAACAGAGTGATTCTTAAAATATATTAATCTATTTGTTATGGTTTGAGAAGCAGAGATACTGTTATACACATTGGCCAATATATTAAGGAACCTTTCTAATGCTAAGCAATAAGGCATTTATTCTTTTTTATTTTAATTTCCTTAGTACCTCATAAATAAAGGAATTGTAATCATATATCATGATGGATGTAAAGCAGTTCTACTTCAAATGTCTTAAGACTAAGGACAATATTTATTTTCCTTCTTTTCATTCTTAGTAATGAGCAGAGTTTTGCTTGTAATTGCTATTCAGTAACTATTCTTAAATCTCCTTAGTATATACTGGTCTTCAATTCTATGTATGATATCTATAACATTAACAATTATTGGTAGCCATGACTATACAAAGGTACCTTTGAAAGTAGCTCTATTATGTAACAAATTCCATTCAATGGGGCTGTTTTTAAGCAGCTCAGTGCAATTTTCTTTTCTATTGCAAACAGATAAAAACATGTTTGAAAAATGAATTTGTATAGTTTCTCATGAGCATTCAAAGAATTTAAAGCAGCATTGTGCTTTTTTTTTTTTTATCATCATAATGTTTTTCACTGGCTGAACCCTATTTTCCTGGGCAAAAAGTCAGAAAATCAAGCATTCTAACAAATAGCCTTCTAGTGAGAGAGGTAAAGTGACCTAAACAGACTTACCTATTGCCCTCAGACTGGGAGAACTTCTTGTTTTTTAAAATAATGAGTTGATCCTTTTGGTTTATCTTTGAATTAGGACTCTAAGAGTTCTTATGTGTCTTTTAAATTGAATGTTTAGAGTCAATTTAGTGTGAAGCTCTGAAAATAGGCCTGAACAGCTGGAAAAACAACATTACCTTTCTCTACTTAAAAATAACTGATGGCCAAAGTTGGAGAATTAAAAAAAAAGTCTTGGCTTGCAACCTAAGTTTTCCTTCATTGTGTGTTGCTCTTCCTATGCTTTCTAGTTTTCCATTGTGTTTGCTTTGACTTTGTTTTGCTTGACCATGTTATGTTTTTCTCATTTGGTGTTTTCCTTGCTTACCTTACCTATCCTTGTTCTGTTTCTTTCTCTGTACCCCATTCTCCCACCCTAAGACTTCCTGAAATTTAGAAGGCTTATTTTAAGTCTTAAAAGTTGCATTTTCTTTATTTTGAAAAACTTCAACTCACAGAATAAACTCCTTGTAGGTCTCACAGCTGAGCCACAGATGTTCTTCAGCGGCCAAATGACAGACAATACCTTTGCAGAGCAGGTGGGACCACTCAGTCTCAAGAGGTATAAGTCTTGCCAAAACTGCTTAGATTAGAGAGGGTAAGGTTTCCCCATCACATTTAAGTCATGGAAAAATAAAAATGTAAGGTCCCTTCTGAGAAGGACCCTGAAGAAAGTAACGAGAAAGAAATGCGTTGTCATCAAACACCTATCCTTAGTGCTTGTAGATTATGGACCAATATCACTGCAATTTAATTAAAAATTTGTATTTAAAAACTTAAATCTGCTTTCAGTTAATATAGTATATATTTACAGTTCCTATATGTCATTAAATAATATCTATTCAGATTCTCTTTGGTTCCAGAATTTCTATTTTGTGGTAAATTCTTTATCTTTTTTCCTTTTCTTTATATTCTCTGCCAGATTTAATTCACTATTGTATAATGTAAGCAAAGTGATTATGTTTGCTTTGTTTGTTTGTTAACTCACAACCTTCAGACAAAGGTGAAACAACCTATTATACCAGCGTGAGCACTGGATTTGGAAACAAAAATGTTAACACTTTCAGTTTTTGGTAATGAAAAATCCTACCACTGCTTCATTTAACTATGTGTTCGGATGTGCAGGTAGAGTATGCTATACTGAATACTATAATTCTAGAAATTATTAAGCAGCCATAAATAGAGACTCTTGGGAAACACTTCAATTTCTTTATATAGCACAGTGCAGGAAACAGGTTGTGTTCACAATAAGTATTTGTGGAACAGATGGTGCATAATTGAATAGGGTTGGACAGATAGGGGTACTAGATGTATTTAAGGCTGCATTCTGAGCTGAAGGTATCCCTGCTTTACCTAGTATTTAAAATAGAGGACTTTAAAAAATACATATATTATCATTTAATCCCCACTTCTTTACTCTTTCCTTCTCTGTTTCTATGTGCTTAGTGCATGGTTTAGTTGTTGCTTGTTTTATTACCATTTAATTAAAGTCTCTTTGGACAGACATTGTCCTACATTTTCAGGAAACAGAAACAAATAAAATATCTTTTCTCTGACGGCTTATAATCTATAAAGTAGTCAAGTATTAAAGAAAGCTAATAGTTCAGCATGATAAATATGGTAAAATATCTATAGGAAGAAAACACAGTGATACTAGTCAAACCAATTACTAATATTAGAATATACTAATTTGTTTCTGTTTACAGATGCATTGCTATATGTCGGACACAGTGATAAATTATTACATTATCTCTTTGCGTGGATGGGGTTTTTTAAATACTTATTTTAAAAAAATGTCATTTAAAAAAGTTTAGTGAAAATAATACATTCATTAAAAGCAATTGAGACAATACAGCCAAGGTAGAAGACACAAATAAAAGTCCTCCAGAATGACATAACACAAAATAACTACTACTAACATTATATAAATATTATGTAAAATACCTAGCTATACAATATGCAAAGAAGATAAGATGATATTTGAATAGGAGAATATATTTGCTATGCTATGTTTAATTTTTAAAAGTGAAAATATTAATATTAATGAATTTAAAAAAGTAAAAGAAACTTAGCTGAAGATATGCTTAAAAATGTTTCTTTTAATGTAAAGATTATTATTTTTCCTAATACAGCTTTTTCCTAATTAACCTCTCAAGTTATGGAAATAATTGTGAAATTTATGTTAGTAATATTTGAATTACAGTTTACATTTAGATAGTATGGAAGATAGTGATAATTATAAATTGACTATATCTTCTCACCTTCCTCCTGATTATATTTTTAAATTTACTATTAAAATGAGATCTTCATGTTGGTGTTTATGTAACTATTTTACTTTAGTTACATAATAAGTTAATATTTGAAGTTCTTTGTGTGTATAGCATTTAGATTTGTGCTAAGACAATAATCCCCATAGGCACTTACACTTAATTTTTTATTTTAAATATGTCAACAAGATGACATCTGCTCTTTAAGTATATCATTTCCATTTCTCAGTGCTCAATTTCGAAACTTGCCTGTTTGGACAGATTTTATTATCAAATCTTTTTTTTTTTTTTTTTAATTTTTAAACGGAGTCTTGCTCTGTGTCCCAGGCTGGAGTGCAGTGTCACAATCTCAGCTCACTGCAACCTCAGCTTCCGGGGTTCAAGCGATTCTCTTGCCTCAGCCTCCCAAGTAGCTGGGACTACTGGCATGTGCCACCATGTCTGGCTAACTCTTTGGATTTTTAGTAGAGACAGGGTTTCACCATATTAGCCAGGATGGTCTCAATCTCCTGACCTTGTGATTCACCCACCTCAGCCTCCAAAAGTGCTGGGATTACAGATGTGAGCCACTGCACCCAGCCTTATTAAATCATCTTTAAATGATTATAGATTCTCTGTTCTCTGTTGTTTGCCCAGAAACTTTCACCTCCTGATTATTTTCAACTGAAATGCAAATGTGCCTTGTTCTCATATTCTTGGATCAGACTTATTTTTCTTTGATGTCTATATATGGTTGTATTGTCTTCTGAAATGTAACTTTGTTATTGAGAAGACTGACTCTTTTTTATCATACTAAAAATATAATTACTTCACTATGGATTTTAATTGTATCATTTTCTGAAACACATTGCACTTTTTCATCTTAAAATATAGTATTTACACCTCAAGAAAATCTTTCTGTATTACAGCATTGAATACTTTTTCTATATTATTTGTTGGATTTTCTGTCTCTGTCTGTCTAGCTATCCTTTGGGTTCATCTCTATTTGTGTTCCAGAGAAATCAACTTCTCTACTATTCAGTTTTTTATCTTTTGTATTTACTGTGATTAATTCAAAATTTTCTTCTCTGTCAGCATTTCAACATCCTGTACTTTCTAATATATTTACTTTGTTTTGTTCCTGATTAGTTGTTTACTGGTATAATTTTGGTGCTCAGTTTGCTATCTCCTGTACCCCTCACGTGAGCTAGATTATACAGTCATTTGATGACCAAGGAGACAGGATCCAAATGAGAAAATAACGTTCCTAAAGCCTAAAGTAGAGTTGAGATTTAAACCTAGATTTGCCTGACACCTGTTTATCTTCTACACTTTACCCAATTGATTTAGACAGTTAAATAACAGTAATTTTCATTGTTGTTTTTACATCAAACTAATTGAGGCTATAGTTTTACTCCTCTGTTACTTATACCAGTGTTTTTGATTGCCTAAATTTTTTTTTAGTTATTTTGAACATTAGTACATAAGAATATTGGATGCTTATTTAGTTGTTCATTTATTTAAGGATAGTTTGACATACAAAAGCTAAAGTCTAGCTGAGAGGAAACATTTTAATGAATGGCCCATTTCAGTGATATTCAATATATGAGTAGAGGATTCAGTAGTTGAAATGACGTCCAAATTGCAAAATCTGTTGAGAAAGGAAACACACAATGTTCAGTTTTACTCACATGCAATCTTGCTTAAAGAGAATATTGTAACAAGAACAATGCTTTCTTTGTATTTCTATAAATAAAAATTAGGCCAAGAAAAGGTTTGCTGTGAGCTGGAAGATAAAGGTAAAATAAAATAAGATCATTTCTAAGATTATTAATTTTATAGAAAGACTGAAAAATGAGGGATTTGAGAAGTTAATATATAAATTTCATTAGTCTAACATACCTTTCTTCTTGTGGCAAATAAAAGTCTTAGAAAACTTGTTTATTTTTATTGGTTTTTATGTTTATTTTTATTTCTTGTTATTATACTTTAAGTTCTGGGGTACATGTGCAGAACGTGCAAGTTTGTTAGCTAGGTATACACATAACATGGTGGTTTGCTGCATCCATGCCACCCATCATCTGCATTAGGTATTTCTCCACATGTTATCCATCCCCAATCCCCCCAACCCCTGCTATCCCTCTCCTAACTCTCCTTACCCCGCAGCAAGCCCTGGTGTATGATTTTCCCCTTCTTGTATCCATGTGTTTTTATTGTTCAGTACCACTTGTGAGTGAGAACATGTGGAGGTTGGATTTCTGTTCTTGTGTCAGTTTGCTGACAATGGTGGTTTCCAGCCTCATCCTTGTTCCTGCAAAGGACATGAACTCATCCTTTTTAAAGGCTGCATAGTATTCCATGGTGTATATCTGCCACATTTTTTTATGCTTATCATAGATAGGCATTTTGGGTTGGTTCCAAGTCTTGCTATTGTGAACAGTGCCACAATAAACATATGTGTTTATGTGTCTTTATAGTAGAATAATTCATAATCCTCTCGGTATTTACCCAGTAATGGGATTGCTGGGTCAAATGGTATTTCTATTTCTAGATTCCTGAGGAATCACCACTCTGTCTTCCACAATGGTTGAACTTATTTACACCCCCACCAACAGTGTAAAAGTGTTCCTATTTCTCCACATCCTCTCTAGCATCTGTTGTCTCCAGATTTTTTAATGATCTCCATTCTACTGGCATGAGATGCTACTCAACATGGTTTTGATTTGCATTTCTCTAATGGCCAGTAATGATGTTTTCTTTCATATGTTTGTTGGCTGCATAAATGTCTTCTTTAAAAAAGTGTCTGTTGATATCCTTCACCCAGTTTTTGATAAGATTGTTTTTTTTCTGGTAAATTTGTTTAAGTTCTTTGTAGATTATAGATATTAACCCTTTGTCAGATGGGTAGATTGCAAAAATTTTTTCCCATTCTGTTGGTTGTTGGTTCACTCTAATGATAGTGTTTTTTTTTTTTTCTTTGCAGAAGCTCTTAAGTTTAATTAGTTCCCATTTGTCTATTTTGACTTTTGTTGCCATTCTCTCATTTGTCTATTTGTCTATTTTGGCTTTTGTTGCCATTCTCTCAAAATGTTGAGAATGGTATGTTGTGAATGGTATTGCTAGATTTTCTTATGTTGTGAATGATATTGCTAGATTACCATTCTTTCTACCATTCAAATCTATTGCTAGATTTACCATTTCTTATGTTGTGAATGGTATTGCTAGATTTTCTTCTAGAGTTTTTATGGTGTTAGGTCTTATATTTAAGTATTTAATCCAGCTGGAGTTAATTTTAGTGTAAGGTGTCAGGAAGGGGTCCAGTTTCTGCTTTCTGCACATGGCTAGCCAGTTTTCCCAACACCATTTATTAAACAGGGAATTCTTTTCCCATTGTTTGTTTTTGTCAGGTATGTCAAAGATCAGATAGTTGTAGATGTGTGGCGTTGTCTTTAGGGCCTCTGTTCTGTTCCATTGGTCTATATCTCTGGTTTTGTACCAGTACCATGTTGTTTTGATTACTGTAACCCTGTAGTATAGTTGGAAGTCAGATAGCAGGATGCTTACAGCTTTTGTTATTTTTGCTTAGGGTTGTCTTGGCTATGCAAGCCAAGTTTAAGGTGTTTTTTACCAGTTCTGTGAAAAAGGTCAATGGTAGCTCTATGGGGATACATTGAATCTATAAATGACTTTGGGCAGTATAGCCATTTACATGATATTGATTCCTCCTAACCATGAGCATGGAATGTTTTTCCATCTGTTTGTGTCCTCTCTTATTTCCATGAGCAGTGGTTTGTAGTTCTCCTTGAAGCGGTCCTTCACACTAAAACCACAGATTAAAAATTAGTATTTATCTAATCAAGTACTTTTT
Organism: Plecturocebus donacophilus; assembly: GCA_004027715.1. Classification (NCBI taxonomy): domain Eukaryota; kingdom Metazoa; phylum Chordata; class Mammalia; order Primates; family Pitheciidae; genus Plecturocebus; species Plecturocebus donacophilus. The sequence continues at coordinate 11,860 of PVKP010008873.1, read as the reverse complement.
CTGTTAATTTTTCTTCTGATTGTGTTCTAATATAAAGAGAGGTTGACCAGACCAACTCTAATCAATGGCTGACTTGGATCAAAAGAAGTTTTCTCTTTTCTTATTAAGAAATTGATTAGAGTAAATCTGTCCAACCTCTCTTTATGTTAGAACACAATCTGAAGATAATATACTTGATAAGCACAAATTTTTAATCTGTGATTTTAGAAAATAAACACTAAATCTGATTTTACACATCATATTGCTGGCACATTTATGAACTTAGTAAATGTTTATAGAAGGTATAATAGAACAAATAAGAGAACAAGGTCATTAGGTGAAGGCATGGACTTCAAATAAAGAGATCAATGAAGCATCAGTGTGTGTTTGTGTGCGTGTGTTGTGTGTGTGTGTGTAAATATTGAAAGAGCATTTGAGACCCCAGCAGTCATCCAAATTTTCTCTGGGCATACTGGAGCATTCCATATTGTGGGACTCAGACATTTAGGTGGCCGATCATTTGTTGTCCTTCCCTCACTCTCCCTCAGGCTAATTTACTCAAATATAAATAAACCATAAGAAGGTCAATAGATTCTTAACATTTTCTCTTTTTCTCATTCTATCAGGTATTTCATATTTTAATGTCGTCCTTTTTTTTGGATGAACCAAGATGATTGCACATTTTTATATCATGATCATTTTTGAAATATCTAGAAGATACTCATCTAATATATTTTGTGGCTTTTGAAATGTTTCAACATCTTATTTTTCTTAAGTTTATCCAGTGCCATCACTTCTCATAACAAAGGGAATAATTTAGAAATATTTTTCTAAATATTTTGGAGATATTTTTCAGCAGCTGCTTAAAAAGCTAAATTAGACTTTTCAAAGCCCAAATGTTACCTGGAATGTAAATAACATTTTCTTTTTTTCTATATTGCAAAATTTTAGGCTTGACCTTTGTCTTATAAACATTTTAGATTAATTCCTTAAATTAGTATTTGATGGGACCAAATGCTCTGCTGATTTAAACCTTCTGTCTCCATTTGAGATGTCCTTCCTCTCTCCTCATGTCTGCATCTTACACCCAGTGGCTTCTGTGGGATATTTACTCTTAATCTTTTTAGGTCATTTACAGCTGAGCTAAGAAACAAACGTCAGTCATTGTCATTGTGTTTGTGACCAGCAAATGTCCTCTTTCCTTTTCTTGGAGCACCACAAATAAATAGTTAAGACTTTACACTATTTGTCTCAGTTTCTTTAGAAAACCCAAACTGGTTTAATAAGGAGTTTTTCATTCTGTTAAATGGGATTGTCAAGCTTTTGAGCACAATTCATTTTTCCTAAAGAACCAATTTTATTTTGCAGTAATGAATGGATATACTATACCCCAAACAATTGTAAAAGTTATTTGTCTGTGCCAAATTAAGGATCAGGGAATTTTTTTTGTTTATATTCTGTCCTGTTTCTCTTTCTTTTAACTGAGTAAATATAGTGATTTTCAAATCTGAAGATAGTGGTGACTGTTGAAGAAGTGTGTTTTATTGTAGTTTTCTTTTTTTAAGTCCAAAGCTTATGTGCTTTCATAGTATTTATTTATATGGAATTCTGGGTAAAGCTATTCTGCATGAAAATAAACAGATTTATGAAAGGCAGTAGTGCCTGAACATTTTGATTTAAATAAAGAAGTTCTATAGTTGTCTTCTACCTGGCTTTTAAATGAGAGTGTTTCTTATGGAAAATAGCAAAAGAAATGCAACAAATAAATTCAACGCTTTCATTATTTATAGCATTAAAACATATATATGTTATTTACTGGAGACAGAGAATATAAACAAATATAAATCTCCAAACAATTACTAAACCTTTTTTTAGCGTACATTTCCAAACTTCTTAAAACAGAGGAAAAAACTGATTTTTATCACTCTTCTTTACGGCTAATGAGCCATAAAATACATTAAAAGTACAAAGTAATGTTCTTTGTTAATCCATGGGCTGCATGTGCAGGAGCCACGAGATGAACATATATTTGTACACATATGGGTATATATTAGCTTAGGAATATTCTTTGAGCTGAAATACCCTTTTTGATTTGTCCAAATCTGAAAATATTTCAGTAAAGCTTTAGATATTGAGTCTCTTTCAAATCTTCGAAAGTATTGCAGAAACCGTAATTTTAAGTCAGACAAACTTTAATTTACAACTATATCACTCAGTAGCTGGGTAAACCTAGGAAGCTTGCTTAACTTTCCTGACAAATTAAAAAAATATTGTTTTACTTATACCCCAGGGAAGTGTTAATACTAATATAAAGTATGCAATGTATGTGTCACATAGAGCACTCCCTCTAAATGTCATGTTAATGCTCACATATATGTTATGTATGTTCATAGCTGTGCTTTTCTTATAGATCCTTTTCCTATGTTCTAAATAAAGTCTGGATTAAAGTGTATGGTGCCTTGTTTCTTTTGATAAAATTAATATACTTTATTCTTGAGTGCAGTTCTAAGTTTACAGAAAAATTGAGTGAAGTACAGATTTCCTATTGATTCAGTGGTAATGTTTGAAAGAAAAAATTACATAACCCTATAATTAGGTCCTAGACTTTTAGAAAGTCTGTGTCTTAAGCCTAAGAAGTTTTGGTGCTTGTGTTAGTTTGTTTTGCATTGCTTTAAAGAAATACCTGATGGTGGGTAATTTACTTTAGAAAGAGATTTTTTTTTTTTTTTGTAACTCATGGTTCTGTAGGTTGTAGAAGAAGCATGACGCTAGCATCTGTTTCTGGTCAGGACCTCAGGAAGCTTTTTTTACTGTGGGAAGCAAAGAGTGAGCAGGTGCATCACAAGAATAGAGAAAGAGCAAGAGAAAGAGAGAGAGGAGGGTGTGACAATCTCCTTTAAATAACCAATTCTTATGTGAACTAACAGAGTGAGAACTCACTCATTACAATTGGAAAGACAGCACCAAGCTATTCATGAGGGATCTGCTCCTAAGACTCAAACAACTCCCCCAGGTCAATTTTCAACATTGGAGGTTACATTTCTAGGTGATATATGGAGGAGACCTACATCCAAACCATACTGGTGCCTCCCAAACTCGAGTGACCTATCACATAAAAACTCTTTTTTTCAGCTACACTTTTAAGGGAATTGAAGAAGAACTGACATGTTATATATACCTGGATTTTTAATTTTTTTATTGATTTGCATATATTTCTAATTTTACTTTACTTTTTGTCATGTATTTACTGTGAGTTTCAGGATATGGTAAATTATTTAAATGAGAAAGCACTCAAATACACATTTTCTAAGCTATTACTGATATGTTAATATTACAGATTGATTATTTCTTGATCATTACTAAAATTTCTAAATGGTATTTATGTAATTCATTTGAGGCATTTGAAATACTTTAACACCTTACTTATCCAAAATATTTCTAGTGCCCTAAACTTCTCATAAAAAAAGAATAATGTGAAAATAAGTGGAAATATTTTGAGTATCCTTCAAAACACTAAAAAGAAAACTTCAGAGCTCACATAAAAAGTGTATATCTTTATTTTCAAGTGAACCCTCAAAGACTATAATGAAAATAAACATTTACTGATTCCTATGAGGTTGGTTGTCTATTTTAGTTCTAGCCAACATCAATGAATTGGAGTTAATAATGATAGTCAGCAAAAGACAAAATAGAAAAGGTTTAAAATCATGAGAACAGGCCTAAAAACAACAGCATACTGTCTTACTTTAACAAACAGGTGAACTGATTCATTGGCCAGAATTTTTTCTGAAGGCATTGTCATATTACATAAAAAACAAATAATTGTGAATCATTAGACAATATTATTATGCATTAAAAATGTTTTAGAAACATCATTTTACCTGTGGTTGGTTAAAGTGTTGGGACACTGGAGAATTTAACATTGAAATCTTAGTACCTGGATAATGATGAATAAGTGATGAGTTGTTGCATATAACTGGGTAACTTGAGTTACACAAATTTTGACTTTCACCAAAACTAGACTTTCAGCAGGAGCATTATGAATGAAATGAGAGCAATAAAATATGAGAGAAAACTTTTCTAGTTCAACAAAGTGAAAATACTTTATACAGCAATCAGCTTCATTAGTGATCTTTCCAAATATAAATTGTTTGTAAAATTTCTGTCATATTGCACAAGATCAAGAATATACACTAGCAATTAAAATTCATTGCAAAATGATTAAGAAATATTTGAATAGAGAGCCTTAGTTTGCAAGTATATATAATGGGGCCATATTTTGTCTCAAGTGCATATAGTTTAAATAGGACCCAATCTCATGATCAATTTATTATAATTACCAATATTTAGAAAGTGTGTTTTCCATTTATAGAAATATTTTATGTGTGCATTTTAGTCATTTTAACAGTTCATATTGCAGTATTTTTCTTCCATGCTTTCCCCAATTAATTATGTCATTACAGTTTCCACCTGTTTCAGATCAGCTTCATTTTCTGTTTTCAATGCCTGTATCCTTCCCAAATGACTTGTGATCTTCCCCTGCTTACTCGTTTTCACTAGCAAAAGTATCTCAAAATTTGTGCAAGCTAGATTATTCAAGGTTTCTATGGCAGTGGCAGTTTCACAAGAGGTAGAAAAAAATCATGGCCTAGAAGACGTTACACTGGCTTGCTAGGCTTCCCACCTCTGGTGCATATGTGAAAGAGAGATAAAGGACAAGCTGCGGCTTTCTCAAGTGTAAATGGAGGTAAATCCCACCTTCATCACCTCATGTCACATACCCTTGAAAATGCGGATAATGTTGTGAGAAGCAACAATGGAGGAAGAGTTTACAGTATGCCTACATAAACTGGTTATACGTATAAAAGAGATCAGGAACAATAAACTGCAGAAGGCCACAGGAGGCCTTGGAGGAGGAAGGTATCTTCATGCCTCATGTTCTGGTGCAGGGTGACATAGGCTCTGTTACCATAGACATTGTGCTCAAGGACATAAAACCCCTTTGTAGCACTATGATGTAGCCAGACTTGTAGGCTTCTTGTAAAGCCCAGGTTCCACCAGCTGCACATAGATAATAGGCTAAAGATCACCACATGTTCTTGTTTTTTGAAACTCCAAAACTGCCACTGTTATCAATCTTTAGAATGACACACCAGTTCCGGCTCACTGATTCAGTTCTGGCTCACTGATTCATCCCACCATCACTCCACCCCTACTCTATAGATTAAAATGATTGTAACCAATAAATAGTATGAGAAACCAGAGCTCCAGGCCTTTACTGCCTCCATAATAATAAATGAGGGCCCTTGGTCCTACTTTCTCTCTTAATCTGTATTTTTCTCATTCCTTTGTCACCACCGAACTCAGGATACACACAGGTGTGATATGGGGCTTGTTCCCTACATTCTGGTGCCCAACATGTGGGGCTCTTGAATCCCTACAGATTTGGTGGTATTCTCTTAGAATCTGCAAAACAAAGAATAACATGCTAAGTCAGGGATCCCCAACCCTGGCACTGGTCCATGGCCTGTTAGAAACCTAGAAACTGGGCTGCACAGCAAGAGGTGAGCATCAGGTAAATTAGCAAAGCTTTATCTGTATTTACAGCTGCTCCCCATTGCTTGCATTAATGCCTGAGCTCTGCCTTCAGTCAGATTGACCACAGAATTAAAGTCTCATTGGATCATGAACCCTAGAGAATTGCATGTCAGAGGATTCTAATTTGCACGCTCCTTCTAAGAAGTGAATGCCTGATGATCTCTGTCTCCCATCTCCCCAAGAAGGGAAGTTGCAGGAAAACAAGTTCAGGGCTCCCAGTGATTCTATGTTATGAGGAGTTGTATAATTATTTCATTATATATTACAATGTAATAATGATAGAAATAAAGGGCACAATAAATGTAATGTGCTTGAATCATCCAGAAACCATCCCTCCTTCTCCCTGTCTACTAAAAATTTGTCTTCCATAAAACCAGTCCCTTTTTGGTGCCAAAAAGTTTGGGGACCACTGTGTTAAGCAACCAAACTTTAATTGGGGGCAAGCACGCATTATTATACCTGTAATTTTTTCAGGAACTCACAGGATAACAGCTTTATTCATGCTATCTCGCAGGGTCCAAGAGTTGGCTCCAATGGGGTAGAATTGGTCTCCTGTTTATTTTAACTACGATATCCTGACAAAGCAAAGAATCAGAAATATTGGCTGAGGTATCCCTTTCTCAGAATCTAACTCCATTCCTTTCCCATTAAAATGTGCTTATCCTTAGTAATATTTTTTGTCTCTTCCTCTATTACTATATGCCATAAATTACTATACACATTGATCTATATTTTATTAATCTGATCATTGTCCTATTTTCTTATGATAAAATAGAGTATATTAAGTAACCAATACAAATATTATATTGTTAGTAGATTTTGTAACAGAGTCCTGATTGGGACAGATACAGGTCCATAATCCCTTATGAAAAACTCCAACATCCAAAAGGCTCTAGAAAGAAAGTAAATGACATGCTGTAACTTAGTTTGGGAAAAAGAAACAAGAGAATATGATTTAAAGTGACATGAAAATATTTTTCAGGTAATTTTCCCATTTACTTTGAATAATTGTATGTTTCAGTGCAGCAATACTAGTATGTAACTATGGACTGATGTTCCAGCTCTAGATGGAGGTATTATATAATACAGAGTCCATGGTCCAGATTCTAAATTTGGGGTTTTGAACTACTGGACTCCAGGGTTTGGATAGAAGACAGTGAATTCATATAAATGTGCATTCTGTAAAGGCCAATTTGCTTACTTTGTGTGGTGTTGGACCCAACTTGATTCTACATTTTTTTTTAAGTACAAAAAAGCACTCCATGCAATATGCAAGATGCATAATGACACATTTCTATTTGGAAATTTGTCATAATTTCATTAAAATAATAAAAATACCTAATTTTTATTAAACCTGACAATTTCCTAGATGGCAAAGTTAGAAAGAAAACCAATATCTGAAACCGTTATGGCTTTCTCTCCTTCTGAATCATAGAAGATAAATCAGATTTACCTGCCCAGACAACTATAGAAAGCTAATAATCTTCTGTCCATAGCTGTCACCATGCTTCTGCATCTTGTGCTGATTTGAGTAATCTACTCAAACTCACATAGCTCCTCCGGCTTTTCAAAATATTATTGTTGGCTAAAAAGCCTTTGTCTGTACTTCCAAGGGAATGGAGCTTAGAACCCAGCTCTTAAGGAACCCACATTAATCTGAGATCCTACAGATAAAGAGGTGTTGCTTTATAATAAACTCATCTCTCAAGCTCCTGTAGGACTTACAAACATTTGTGTTTGCAAGTTTTTTTAAGTTTTATAAGGTACAGATTTATGGATCCCAATCTGAGCCTAATCAATCAGTAACTTAACTGAAATGGCTTTGTTATTCTTAAATTTGAGAAATAAATTATAATCATAAAAATTACATATAATGTTATTATTTAGGAGAAACATCCAAATTCAGTCTGTGGCCTGAATTAATGTGAATAATCATAATAATGTGCTTTAAGAAAGAGTTTAGAGGTGGGCATTATTCTATGAGTCCTCATTGGCTGATGCTAAAATATGACAAAGACATTGCATGAAATAAAAATACCACAGAGTAATGCCCATATGATCATAGAGGCAGAAATTCTAATTAATTAAGTAAATTAAATCCAGCAAAGCATTATAGAGAAAGTATAGTATCTCAAGCCCAGGTGTGATTTGTCCGCCAAAAGCACATTGGTAAAACATTTGAAAATCAAATAATTCATTAAATTAAAAAATGACAAGCAAACTGTTTTGGGTGATTGAAATGTTCTATATCTTTATTTTTGATGGTGATTACATTATCACATTACTTGTCAAAACTTGTAAAACTATCTCTCTAAAAAGGTTTACTTCCAATCAGTAAATTATTTGTATATGTATAACTTTTATATAACATATATATATATATATATATATATATATATATATATATATATATATATAAAGTCTTTTTGAGACAGAGTCTCACTCTGTCACCACACTGGAGTGCAGTGGTGCCATCCCTCCCAGGTTCAAGCCATTCTGCTGCTGCAACCTCTCGAGTAGCTAGGACTACAGGTGCATGCCACCACACCAAGCTGATTTTGGTATTTTCAGTAGAGACAGAATCTTGGTCTTTTGACCTCGTTATCTGCCTGCCCTGGCCTTCCAAAGTTCTGGGATTACAGGTGTGAGCCATACACCTGACCTATATAACTTTTATATAGATAAAACTTTTAAAAAGTACATTCATAGAATTGAAATTTATAATGTGGTAAAAAGATTTTGCTAAATACACATTGTAAGTGACTTGAAGATGGTGTTTCTGATATTTTATTTAACCATCTTTTGCTCTCTGATTCCCTGACCACAGAAACTAATGATGGATAAAAATTAATCAAACATTATCTGCATTGAAGTGCAAAGCTGAACATAGTGTCTCCTGCCATAAATGTTCTTGTCCATATGTTAAAGGTACAATATTGGCACTGAACCCTGATGTCCATCTGGACAAAGGTCCATTTACTGCATGAGGCAAAAGTTTCAAAACCCACCATCTGTTGTATTCCATTTTTACAAAAACTCAAAACCTGTAAATAAAAGAAAACAATATGTGTATGCAAAAAAAAAAAAAAACACAGAGATAGTGTGTCATTTATTTAGCACAAAAAAATGTATTTCATAAACATCTATTGAAAATCATCAAATGAAATACCTTTGCTGTTTTGAAAATATCTATACTCCCTATGATCTGTGTAATAATAATTCATGGATATACTGACCATCAAGTTCAAAGAGTTTTAGTAATTTTCAGTTATCTTCCCTTTGGCTAATAATTTATAATTTAGATCCAACCAGGTGTATACTGCTATATTTATATATAAATATATATATATATATATATATATAATCGTTAATATGGGTTTAATTCTAAGTGTTTATTATATGTTTATCTCTGTTACTTCCCTCACTTTCCACTTGCTCTTCTTTTGGCCTAGAGTGTCCTTTTGAATGGATACTTCAGGTCCTCTCTCCTTGACTAATTCTTGCGTATCTCTGAAGACTAAGGCAAGCTTTGCTTCTGTCACAAAGATTTTCCTAATTCCCTTAAATTGAATTAAAGCCACATACCTCAAGAGTGTCTTATACAAACTATTTTTTTCATTTTTCATTTTTTGTTACCAGTTATCATAATTATAGACTAAAAGGAACTATACAGCTCATATCTGTAATCCCAGCATTTTGGGAGGCCAAGAAGGGCAGATCTCTTGAGCTTGGGAATTCGAGACCAACCTAGGCAACATGGTGAAATCCCATCTCTACCAAAATATGAAAAATTAGCTGGGCATGGTGGCCCATGCCTGTGGTCCCAGCTACTCAAGAGGCTGAGGTTGGAGGATCACTTGACCTGGGAAGTGATGGTTGTAGTAAGCCAGGATTATACCACTGTCCTCCAGCCTTAGTAACAGAGTAACACCCAATCGATGATAGGCTAGATAAAGAAAATGTGGTACATATTACACTGTGAAATATGATGTACCCATAAAAAAGAATGAGATTATGTCCTTTGCAGGGACATGAATGGAGCTGGAGGCCATTATCCTTAGCAAACTGATTCAGAAACAGAAAATAAAATGCCACATGTTCTCACTTATAAGTGGAAGCTAAATGATGAGAACACATGGAGGGGAACAACACACACTGGGGCCTATCAGAGGGTGGAAAGTGGGAGGAGAAGGAAAGGATCAGGAAACATAATTAATGAGTGCTAGGCTTATTACCTGGATGATGAAATAATATGTACAGCAAACCCTCACAACACATACTTACTTATGTAACAAACATATATATGTTTCCCTGAACTTAAAAGTTAAAAAAAAATAATAAGATACACTATGAGCTCCAAATTCCATAAGGGCAGAAACTTCATATGTCTTTTCCACCACTCTCATCTCAATATCTAACATAGTACTTCTTCTTCATATGGAAAAGTATTCATTGAATAAATATAAGGCAAAGGAAATGAGTTTAATTGTCTATTTTCCTCTCAGTAAACTCCAGCTGAGCCTGGCAATCAGGGCATCCTTTTCTAAATTTTTAGGGAGCTTCCCTCTGCTGGGTCTTAATGCAGAATTAGTGGCTTTGTCCTCTACACCTCCACAGCACTTCTACACATATGCTTTGTATTAATAAACACAGCATTTGGCAGATTCCCTCTAAATTTACAGGGTACCATTTATGCCTGAGAAATCAGCCTATATCTTGCAAAGAGTGGTAGCATCTGTCTCTTACCAGCTGAATAACAAAGGGATTTCATAATCTCTCTGAGACTGTTTCTACAAGTCTAAAATTAAAAAAATAATAATAATAAGGTAATTTATAGGAAGATAGTGAGAATTAAATAAGTCAAATTAAGTTAAATACAGTATGTGAATGTACAGCCAGTAGAATCTGGAATGTAGTAAGTTGTCAACAAATTTCTGTGTTTTTTTCCTCCTTATGCCTATTTTCCTTCTTTCAACTTCCCTTCCTCTCTCTTTCTTTCATTTCCCCATAGTTTGTGAACAATAAAAATTAACAATTATTAAATTTCCTTTTATGTCACCAACACTAAGCAAAGTAGCATAGTGGTTAAACTGTCATAGTGTTTCAGTGAATATTTTAGAGTAAACAAATGACTGTATAAATGACAAAACAAACACCAAAAAGATAACTCACTTCTGCCCATTTTCTGAATCATAAAATCTGTGTGGTGGTATTATGTAATCAAACATGGGAAGAAATTCTCTCTTAACTCTAAAAACTCCCTTGTGTGTTTGCTTCTTATATAAATAGCTGTGGAATTATTATTTATTTTTTTCAGGGTAAGAAAATTCATCTTATGAGAGACAATAGATTAGGAAACAGACTTTTAAAGCATTATTGCAATTATTTTCATGCTGTTTCTTCTTTCCTTCCTTCTTTATTATTTCATTCTAGTTTTCTTTTTTATTCTTTGCTTTCTATTTTTTTAACATATGATGTTAGCTAAATAATTTTTTCTAGATTCCTTTTATCAGATCGAAGGTACTTTCCTCTATTGGTAGGTTGATGACAAGTTTTATCCTAAAATTTTAAAATTTAACAAATTACTTTTGTGTGTTTATTGACATAATCATGTAGTTATTTATTCAGTTAATGTGGTATATTACATTAATTAATTTTCGAATGTTAAAACTATTTTTGTATTCCTGAGATAAATTTCATTTGGCCATGGTATATAAATTATTTTATGTGTCACTGAATTTAGTTTCCCAATATTATCTTATGGATTTTTGCATTTAGGTTCATAAGATACATTGATCTATAGATTTTTTTATGCATTCATTATCTGGCTTAAGTAACAAAACAACAAAAAGCCTAATCAGATAGCTTCCTCTTTTTTCTGCAGTTCTTCATCCATTAATGGTATTTATTCCTTAAACATTTGATAGAATTTATCACTGAAGAAATCTGGGAATAAAATTTTATTTGTGAAAAGATGTTTACTTGTTAATTTAATTTATTTATGTTTAGAGGTTTTCACAATTTTCTAATACTTCTTGAGTCAGTAGGGTATTTTCTGTATTGTTTTAGGCATATGTCCACTTTTTCAAAGTTGCGTAATTTATTGCCATCATGTTTTGTTCAGCCTCGATGCAGTGGCTCATGCTTGTAATCCCAGCATTTTGGGAGGCCAAGGTGGGCAGATCACTTGAGTTGGGGAGTTCAAGACCAGCTTTGCCAACATGGTGAAGCCCCATCTCTACTAAAAATACAAAAGTTAACCTGGTGTGGTGGCACATGTCTA